>WURV02165724.1:0-14974 GCA_011762755.2 Epimenia babai
AAATCTCCTGCTTTCTCAAATCATCAAGAGATGCAGTTTTAAGATCGTCCTGCCCCAAATGCAAAACAGCTCCCAATGCTAAAGCAACAGAAATTCTATCATTCACAATAAATGGAATAGAAAAACGATTACAAACACGCTGACATTCTGTTGCCAAAGACAAAAAATCATCATCACTAAGCTCCTTATCACGAAGTTGTACGGCAACCGATCCCCCATCACAAAGCTGCCAAACTTGTTCAGCAACGCTCATATTTCTCTCCGCTGCAATTGAGCTGCTCGTAATCCCATAAAAGCCAGCACCAAAAATATTATTCATCAGCAAGAATTCTAAAACTAAGCTGCCTATCATCCTCCCCCATTTCGCATTCACGAGGAATAAAACAGTTACGAGTTTTAAATGTAACTGAATTAAATTCCCCCTCTTTCAGTGGGATAGTAACCTCTACAATACCTGGTTTATTTACTTCAATTTCTTTGCGAAAAGCATCACCACTTACAATCAAAACATCAGGAAAAAATTGCTCAGGTCTATCAAATGAAAGTCGCAAAATCATTTCATCTTTTTCTGCTAAAAAATAGATCTCCCCGCGCTTACCACACCAACGGTACCCATCTTCACGATTACCAAAGCTACCAAAAAAAATAAGGTCATTGTCAGTATCAAAACCAAACAAATCTTTTTCAACTGCTACTGAAACTTCAGGATTCTTGGTAGCAATAACAAAAAGACTTCGCCCAAAATACGGCGCTAATTTTCTATGCGTTGCAATCATATTCAAAAAATCCTCTCCCGGAAGCATATGAGGAATAAATTCAAAATCAGTAAAAGCTTTCACAAAATCAAAATTTCCTCGTGCTAAAAGACCAGTCAAATTTTTCATGGTCTGCTCATTAATATGCATCACTTTTTCATAATCAGTGCGAATATCTTTCTTAAGCTTCTTCCCTTTAAAACGACTCAGAAAACGCATAAATGGATATGCTCGGTCATACAGAGTCTTGTTTGGTGCAGTGTGAATGACAACAAAACCATCATCCTTAAGCATTTTAAAAACCGACGCAAACAAAATCTCAAGTTCCCAATTATGTAAATGCTCAACAACATCAGTCATAAGCACTCGATCATAAAATGCATCAGGCTCATTTAGTTTTTTAACATCAGCACATTCGAAAGAAACACTATCCTTCAGATCATCTGGAATAATTTTTGCTGCCAAATCGAGCGCATCTTGAGAATAATCTATACCCTTAACTTCAGCACCACGAAGTGCAGCATTCAAAACAATTTCCCCTCTCCCACATCCAATATCCAAAACCTTCATCCCTTTCTCAATCCGAGCTGCATCCAAACAAAGTCGTAATCGCTCATCAAGAGCCTTCCCACCAGTCTCCTTATAAGCTTGATGACCACCACAGTCATCCAAAAAATATTCTTTAGTATAAATGTCGGCAGTAAGTGCCTGCTTCTTTTTCATTATTTCCAGTTACTATCGATATGCACAAATCCCTGCTGCAAAGAACTGTTTTCAACAGTAAAAGAAAACTTCTTATTAAGCCAATCGTACTGAACGCGAGATTCTTTATCTGCAAGAGCAATCGTCACAAAATAACGACCGCTAAGCAAAGGCAAGGAAGGAATGATAAATTCAAATGCTCCTCTTTTGAGATCATACATTTTTTTGTGCCAAGCACTCGTGTCACCAAAAACATAATTACCCTCTTCATCGTACAGTGCAATACCCACATTCACAGAATCAACAGATGCTTTCGATCCTTCAAAAGAACCAGTGATTTTCAAGCAATCCCCAGGCAAAAACACCGTACTTTTTTTACCATGTTTATCAAGCAAACTACATTCACCGAGGCGAATTGAGCGATTACTGTGTTTCGATTTATCATCAGAGTCTTCATCATTTCGAACTTGCTCAGCTTCAGCCTCACCACAACCATAAACATATTCTTCAATCACCTCTTCTGTAGGACCATCAACAACAATTTTCCCATTTTTCAAATAAATACACCGATCACAAAATCTTCGAATCGACGAAATGTCATGACTTACATAAATAATCGTCTTTCCTTCATTTTTAAGTTTAAAAAAAACATCAAAACACTTTTTCTGAAAATCCATATCTCCCACAGCTAATACCTCGTCACATAGAAAAATATCTGCCTTGGCCTGAATCGCAATCGCAAAGGCAAGACGCACATGCATTCCCGAAGAAAAATTCTTAATTTTGGTATCCATAAACTCTTCAAGTCCTGCAAAAGCAACAATTTCATCGTATTTATCTTCAAGTTGCTTTTTCGTCATACCTAAAAGAATCCCATTCAAAAAGACATTCTCTCTTCCACTTAAATCAGCATTAAATCCAACACCCAATTCCAAAAAGGGAGAAACAGCAGCTGAAACTTTTATTTTTCCTTCGGTTGGTGAATAAATCTGTGCAAGCAATTTCAAAAGCGTACTTTTACCACTCCCGTTCTTCCCAATAATGCCTACAAATTCTCCTTTATTAATTTCAAATGAAACATTATCAAGCGCATCAAAAGAAGAATAATCCATTCTCCTAAAAAAATTGGTAAAATGTTCTTTAAGCGTATCTCTCCGTTCCTTTGGAATCCGAAAAGTCTTGCGAAGATTTTGAACTGAAATAAGTGTTTTTTTCATAATTAAATATGCTCAGCTAATGTAACTTGAGCCTTTTGAAATACGATAAAGCCAAAAACCGAAGAGAAAAGTGCAACGCCTCCCAAAAGAAGCAAATCAGAAGCAAGCGGAGCTTGTTGCAAAACAAAGACACCACGAACACCTTCAATAATATGTGCAATTGGGCTCAGCATCATATAAAAACG
Source organism: Epimenia babai (assembly GCA_011762755.2). Lineage (NCBI taxonomy): Eukaryota > Metazoa > Mollusca > Solenogastres > Cavibelonia > Epimeniidae > Epimenia > Epimenia babai. The sequence continues at coordinate 2,860 of WURV02165724.1, forward strand.
ATACTGCTCAGGAATAAAAGTAGCAGTATAAATAACTGGTGTAACCCAAAATCCAAGCTGCAAAAGCACCTCCCAAATATGCTGTAAGTCTCTAAATTTCACATAGGCAACAGAAAGAAGAAATGAAATGCCAAGTGTCACAAAATAAATAGAAGCCACATAAAAAGGCAGCCACAAATTCAAAAATGAAAAAGAAACATCACTAAAATAAAGGAAAACAAAGAACACAATCATATTCAAAAGAAGCGTCAAAAGCGAAGTCATCGTTGCAGCCAGAACAATCAAATAACGTGGAAAATAAATCTTCGTAATCAGCGCCGCTTTGTTGATAAAAGCCTGCATTGCTATCGAAGTAGCTTCCACAAAAAAGTTCCAAAAAATAATTCCGAGAAGAAGGTGAAGCGCATAATCCTCAATAGGAAAACGCATAAAGTTTGAAAAAACCACATACAATATTGCAAACAACATCAGCGGTTTAATAAGTGTCCATACATAGCCGAGAAGCGAACCATTATAGCGAAGTTTGAAATCACTAACCGCGATCTGCCAAAAAATACGTAAGTTTTTTCGTGTAGTGTCGTTCATATTCATGAGAAAAGCGCTGACATACTAACGACATGAACTACAAACAGCAATAATAAGAGCATACATATTTGACAAATCAGAAAATAAACATATAATAACGCAACATGACCTTATATAGCGAAAAATGCCAGATAGAATAAAAAATACATTTGAAGACTCTCAAATCCCAACATCTACAGATAAAGTAGATAACAAGAAAGAAGAAACATTTGTTGAACCAAATCGCTTGAGAAACAGAGCAGTTGGTTTACTTATGTCAATTGGAATAGTAACAACTACAATTCAAACAAATGGATGTCTTCCCCCTCTAAAAAAATGGGAACAACCAAGAGCAGCAGATGGCGGAGAAAAAACTAAAGAGGCTAATGAGCCACAAAAGGAGTCTATTCCAGAATCTCAACCCGAACCACAAGACGAATCTATTCCAGAACCTCAACCTGAACCACAAGACGAACCTATTCCAGAACCTCAACCCGAACCACAAGACGAACCGATTCCAGAGCCTCAACCCGAACCACAAAACGAACCGATTCCAGAGCCTCAACCCGAACCACAAAACGAACTCATTCCAGAGCCTCAATCTGAACCACAAAACGAACCCATTCCAGAATCTCAACCTGAAATCACACCCGATACTCCGCCATTAAAAGCACCAAACTGCGGCGACGGAATTGATAAATACAAAAGCAAACATCATCCATACGATGCACAATCTAACGCAAATTTTAGTGACAAAGATTATGCAGTCTGCAAAAAAGGGCCAATCAAGTTTGCATGCTCAAACACAGGAGATAAACAAAGAATGGAAAGTGGAAACAACATCATTATTAATAAACTCACTCAAGCTGATTGCAATAGACTCGCCAAGCCTGGAGAAAAAATAACATTTAGATACCTTATAGAAAAAGGGACTACTGGCGATGTCGGAATCATGATTGCAAAAAGTCTCGGAACTAAAATAGACCCACTCAGTATTGAGTACAGCGTAAGTGATTACTCAGATGCAAGTTCCGCTGCAGCAAAACATCTATCAACCAACGAAACAACATTCAAAAAAATAAAACCGACAATCGTTTTCTACGGAGCAAATACGCTCCCAACCCATCTTCTAACAAGAATAGAAAAAATAATCTGTACACTACCAACTGGCTCCACAGCCAAAGGATGTGCAATTGAACTATCATTTACCTTTAAATAAGACTAATTTTACACTTATGAAAACACGAGAACAAATGAGTAGCGCACCTACTCAAGAAACGACAAGAAGAGCGACAGATGGTAATCTTGCTCAACGCTCACTTTTCCAAAACAAATACGCAAGAATACTCGCAGTAGTTGGAGCTCTTGCAGGAGCCGCTACAGTCCAGTCAAGTTGCGCGCAGCCCCTTACAGTTCCACTCTGTGAGGATGCAACCCAAAAAGAATTAGATGATTGCAAAAACAAATATGCAGCTGGAGCATTTGTATGTACTTATGATGAAAAAACAGGAAAAAGAACATCAGCAGGATGTACAGATCTAAACAGCATCGGCCAGCCAAGAGAGCAAGCATCTGAACAAACTCCAGATGGTGGAATTACAAAAGAAGCAGTACCTACAGAAAACAATCCTGATTCAAATCCAGACACAAATCCAACCGGACCAAATTGTGGAGATGATAGTGAAAAATATGACAGCAAACATCACCCATACAATGTACAACTTAATGTAGATTTCAAAGACAAAGATTTCGTAACCTGTGACAACAATGGACCAGCTACAGACTGCGATACAACAAGAGATGATAAAAGCCGCGTAGAAGGAGAAACAAGAATTACCGTAGAACAAATTAATGCAGATCAGTGCAAAGAACTCACATCACCAGACAAAAAACTCAAATTTAGCTTCTTTGTAAAAACTAATAGAGGAGAAGGAGGGATTGCAATCATGATAGCCAAAAAGCTTAAAACAATGGTTGACCTTGCTTCAATGAAATTTAAAAAAGGTGTCTTTACCAAAGACGGAACAAGTGCTGAAAGAATTAATTCAGTAGATAGCCAATCAATAAAATCCTTTTCTCCTAAAATCACAAAGTATCCAAGTGACTCTTCAACGACACACACAATAGTAAGAGCAGAAAATATTAAATGTGAGCCAGCAAGACTTGATGCAAAAGGATGTGTAATTGAAGCAGAGCTTACACTGACAAATGAAAAATAGACGTGATTTAAAAAATCGCGTAGAATCAGAGCTTAAAACTAAGCAATACGATACATGAGCCAAGCAAAAATAAAGGATCTCGGCAAAATTCTAGAAAAGCTCGAAAAAGAATTAAAAAAGTCGGCATTTGATCAAAGCAAAGGATCAAATGCCGCAATAGATCTAGCGAGAACAGAGACTATTTTAGCTGACTGCATTCATCTCAAAGAAAAACTCGTTACTCACACATCCCCAAAACCATTTTTTGGCAAACTTCTCAATAAAATTCGTAAAAAGTTTTATTTCGAAACAGATGAACATTTAAAAGAGCTTATTAAGTCACAAGAGCTTTTTAACAAAGAGTCTCTCAATTATCTCAAAGCCCTAAAAGAAGAGATCATTAAGCTCAAAGCTGAAAACAAAAGCCTACGCGAAAAAGTAAAAAAAGATTAAATCACTGCAGTGGAAAACAAGATAAAATCAATCATACAAACGCTGAGCAAAAAAGATCCTCTCGCGGCTTTTAAGTATATTCGTTTGCTCAAAATCATACTAAAAGAAAGCAAAGAACTTAAAATTGCGCTCTATGACCATGCCTTTCATTTTGCTGGCGGGGGTCAAAAGTATGGAGCAATGATTGCCTGCGAACTCACAAAAAAACACAAAGTAACCGTCTTATGCCACAAAAAAGTAGATAAAAAAACTATTGAAAAGTGGTATGGACTAACAGTTCCAAACATCAAAGTAATTCCAATCAAACAAGATCGCAATTCTCCCTATATCTATCCATCACTCAATCAAGACGGCAAAAATCCATTTGAAGCAGTGAGCAAAGAAAGTCTGAATTACGACATCTTTATAAATGCAAATATGCATCCCTACATCAAGCCACTTTCCCCGATATCCATATTCATTAGCCATTTTCCAGACCAAGAAAGAACACCACAGTTTGAAGTAGATAATTACGATTATTTCTTCACCAACTCAGACTATGGCCAAAAATGGCTTCAAAAAAAATGGCATATCAAAGGAGATCTCAGACTTTATCCTGGCGTAGACATGAAAGTAGCAAGAAAAAAGAAAGAAAAAATAATCCTCTCAGTATCACGATTTGAAGAAGGCGGGAGCAAGAAACAAAACGAGATGATAGATGCCTTTTTACAATTACAAGAAAAAAGAGCAAACAAAGAAAACTGGAAACTCGTCCTTATTGGAGGAAGCGCAAACCCTCAAAACCCCTATTTAAAAAAGCTTATTAAAAAAACAGCAGCAATAGATTCCATCATCATAAAAGCCAATCTTTCATCTGAAGAAATAAAAAAATACTACCAAAAAGCATCTATTTTTTGGCATCTCTGTGGGCTCAATGAAGAAAGGCCTCATCTCCAAGAACATTTTGGAATGACAACAGTAGAGGCAATGCAAAATTTCTGTATACCAGTAGTAGCAAATGTAGGAGGTCAGCCAGAAATAGTAATTAATAATTACAATGGCTACACCATTAATTCGCTCAGTCAGTTAATAAAAAGAACTGCAAAAATAATGGCAAGCAATGAAGATCAAAAAGATTTTCGCAGTAAAATTAAAACAAGTGTAGAAAAATTTTCTGTAGCATCCTTCAACAAAAATGTTCATACTTTTTTCGCAAAAATAATTAAAAAGATGCTCAATGCCTAAAGCACTGATCACAGGAATAAACGGATTTGTTGGCCCCTATCTAAAAAAAGAGCTAGAAAAAAATGGCTATGAAGTATTTGGTCTAGATAGAGATCCAAGCTTATGCGACGAAAAAAAAATATTCTGCGCAGACATTTTAAATGCTCAGCTTATAGATAAGATCATTACTCAAACGAAACCTGAAATAATTTTTCATCTCGCCGGTCAAAGCTCGCCACATCTCAGTTTTGAAAAACCAAAACTTACACATCAAATCAATGTAGATGGTACCAATAACATTTATAAGGCAGCAGAAAAACAGACAAATGTACCAAAACTAATCATCATTAGTTCAGCCCATGTCTATGGAAAACCAGAAAAAACACCGCTAGATGAAAATGCAAAACTGAGTCCAAACAATCCATACGCAGATTCAAGAATTGATCAAGAAAATCTCAGAAAAAAATATCCCTCCGTTCCTACAATAGTCATACGAGCTTTCAACCACATTGGACCAGGTCAGCCTGATAACTTTGTTGTTTCAGCATTTGCAAAACAAATTGCAGACATTAAAAATGGGAAAAAAGAGCCAATAATAGAAACAGGCAACTTAGACGCCGCAAGAGACTTCACTGATGTTCGAGATATGGTGCATGCATATTTACTTGCAGCAATAAAAGGAAAAGCTGGAGAAATATATAATATTGGCTCAGGCCACGCACTTAAAATCAAAGAAGTATTAGAAAAACTCATCACAATTGCAGATATAAATGTTGATCACAAACTCGACCCAAACAGGCTACGCCCCTCAGATATCCCAATTTTAGAATGTGATAATCGTAAATTTACTGGTGACACATCGTGGAAACCTACCTATACTATCGACAAAACGCTCAAAGACATATTTGAGTTTTGGCTAAACAAAGGGTAAATTAACTCCCCTCTTCGCTTTACGAACTATTTAACAAACAGCATGAGTAAAAACGCACTGGTCACCGGAATTACAGGTCAAGATGGAGCCTACCTCGCAAAACTTCTTCTAGAAAAAGGCTACAAAGTATATGGATTAAGCAGACGACTGAGTACACCAAATCATTGGAGACTTGATTATTTGGGTATCAAAGATGAGGTCGAACTTCTTGATGGTGATCTAACAGATGGCGATTCACTCTGCAGAGCAATAACTAAATCAAAGCCAAGCGAAGTATACAACCTCGCAGCTCAAAGCTTTGTTGGAACATCATGGGATCAATGTATTTATACCGGCGATGTTGATGGACTCGGCGTAGCCCGCCTCCTCAATGCAGTAAGAAGCCATGCCCCAAGTGCAAAGTTCTACCAAGCAAGCACAAGTGAAATGTATGGAAACAGCAACATAGATGGCAAGCAAGACGAAAACACTCCCCTGCACCCAAGAAGCCCATACGCGGTAGCAAAATTATATGGTCACTGGATCACAATTAATTACCGAGAAAGCTACGACATGTTCAATTGTTCAGGAATTCTCTTTAATCATGAGTCTCCACTCAGAGGAATTGAATTCGTAACAAGAAAAATAACTGACGGTGTAGCCAAAATTAAACTCGGACTTGAAACAGAACTAAAACTTGGAAACCTAGATGCAAAGCGCGATTGGGGATTTGCCGGAGATTATGTAGAAGCAATGTGGCTCATGCTCCAACAAGACCAGCCGGATGACTACGTGGTTGCAACAGGAGAAACACATTCAGTAAGAGAATGTTGCGCAGCAGCTTTCAATGCAGCAGGCATTTCAGATTGGGAAAAATACGTAAAAATGGATGAAAGGTTTGTACGCCCAGCAGAACTTCACGTACTACAAGGAATTCCAAACAAAGCTAAAGAAAAACTAAACTGGGAACCAAAAGTAAATTTTCAAAGTCTTATAGAAATGATGGTAACTGAAGATATCAAACGTCTTTCATAAATTTTAGATGACTCAAAAAACGGCAAATGACGAGAAGCAACTAACAGAGCTCCTCGAAAAAAAAATAGCTGAAAACAGAAAGCACATAGAAAAGCCAAAGCCAATCTATGTAGGCACTGCTCGTCATCAAACAGAAATTACCTACAGCGATGCTGGCCTGGTAAACAAATTTCGCATACCTGTAAATCCCAAAAAAGGATTAAAGCCAAAAATTAAAAACTTCCTCAAATCAAAACTCTTTGTTCCTGTAAAACAAATTCTCGAAGTCCTTGCTCAAACACAAGAGAGGTTCAATCACGAAACTATTGCAAACTTCAAAAAAACGCATCAGCGCATTGAAAGCACAGAAGCAGGCCTCGAAAATCAAAGAAGTAAATTAGAAGAAAACGCATCACAAATAGAGTCTAAGGTCCAAGACCTAGATGAACTAAAGGAAAAAGTAAGCGCACTCTATGAAGTTTCAAAAAATCTCAAAGAAGAAAATGATGCACTTAAAGTTGCACTCCAAAAGACAAACGAAGAGATTGAAAGCATGCAAAGCCAACTGCATCCAAAACTAGATTTCAATTATCTCAAATTTGAAAACAAATTCAGAGGAAGCGAAGAAGTAATCAAATCAAGACAATCTGATTTCATTTCATTATTCAAAGGGTGCAAAAATGTATATGACATTGGCTGTGGACGCGGAGAAATGCTGGAACTGTTCAAAGAACATAACATTGGAGCTACAGGCGTAGATCTGAGCAAGCAAATGGTAAAACGCTGCCAAGAAAAAGAGTTAAACGCCATATATGGCAATGGAATTGATCACATCCGCTCGCTTGAAAAGCAGTCAGCCGACGGAATTATCGCTATTCAAGTAATAGAACATCTCAAACCTCACGACTTGATTGAATTTATTAAAACAAGCTTTGAAGCTTTAGAAAAAGGAGGCAAACTGGTTTTCGAAACAATAACCCCGCTTTCCCTCGAAATATATAGATCAAGTCTGGTACTTGATATCAGTCATGAAAAACCATATCACCCTGAAACAGTACGTTTCATGCTCGAAGAAGCCGGCTTTGAAAAAGTTGAAATCGCCTATAGATCACAAACAGAAACATCAAGAACTATGGCAATGAAAGAAAACGATGAGCTCTTCAACAAAAACATGAAAAACATTAATCAATATCTCTGCAATCACCTAGACTATGCCACAATCGCCACAAAATAAAAAAAGTCTAAATATTGCAATATGCCATGTACAAGTTCCCTTCATCAGAGGTGGAGCTGAAATTTTAGTAGAAGAGCTGATAAAAGAACTTAAAAAAAGGGGACACAATCCTGAGCTCATTACTGTTCCTTTCAAAAACAGTCCACCTGATAAAGTAATAGAAAACGCACTTGTATGGAGAATGATTGATATCGACACATCATGGTCTCTTGGCCGCGAAATCGATTTAGTTATCTGCACCAAATTTCCAAGCTATCTCGTCAATCATCCCAAAAAAGTAGTCTGGCTCCTACATCAATACAGGCAAGCATATGAATTGAATAAAACTGAATTTAGCGATCCAAGCCAAGAAGAAAAAGTAATACATGAGTTGGTCAAAAAACTCGATAATCAATTTTTACCAAAGTGCAAAAATATTTTCACGATATCTCAAAATGTTTCTAATAGGTTAGAAAAATACAACAACATAAAAAGCACACCAATTTATCCTGGCCTCAAGGAGGAAAGTAAATATTATTGCGACAAGTATAAAGACTATGTGCTTTTTGTAAGCCGCATGACGACAATCAAAAGACCAGACATGCTTATCAAAAGCATCAAACATGTCAAAAATAAGAACCTCAAATTTATCTTTGTAGGAAAAGGTGAAAACAATTACATAGATCAACTTAAAGAATTAGCAAAAACAGAAAAAATCGAGGACAGAATTGAGTTCAAAGATACCTACATTCCAGACGAGGAGTTGTTAGAGCTCTATGCAAATGCTCTCGGTGTTTTCTATGCACCCTTTGATGAAGATTATGGATACATCACCTTAGAAGGATTTTTCTCAAAAAAACCAGTAATTACTACAACAGATGCCGGCGGACCATTAGAATTTGTAGAACACGAAAAAAGCGGATTCATCACAAAACCAAATGATTTCAAGAAAATAGCAAAATATATAGACAAGCTTGCAGAAAACAAAGATATGGCAAAAAAAATGGGAGAAGCTGGTTATCAAAAAGTAAAAGATATTACCTGGAAAAACGCACTCGATAAGCTTCTTGAAAATGTCTAAACCAAAACTCGCATTTTTTTCTCCATTCAGGCCAATAAAATCAGGAATTTCTGATTATAGCGCAGAGCTTCTACCAGATTTAATGGAGCATTTTGAAATAACAATAGTCACTGATGGCTACCAGGCGGAAGACGAAAAAATCCCCAAGAAAATAGTTAAAAAAGATTGGAAAACTATAGATGATCAAGAATCATTCATGGCAGGTTTCGATCAATTTCTCTATCACATGGGAAACAACAGTGCACATCTCTATATTTACGATGCACTGCAAAAATTCCCAGGAATTGTCGTCATGCATGACTACGCACTGTCGCACATGATAGCCGAAACAAAACTAAGCAAAGGCTCTGTTAAGGACTATATAAAGGAACTGAATCAATGTGGATACAGCTTACAGGGCAGCAATTTGGAAGCACTAGAAAACAATTTCTCCCCTATAGAGTTTCTCTGGGAAGAAAATCCCATGGACTATCCCCTCAATGAAAAAGTTGTCAAAAGCAGCCTCGGTATTATCAGTCACTCAAACTACTGCAAAAATCTCATTCAAAAAAACAATCCCAAAGATTACCCATTCATGTCAGTAATTCCAATGCTTGCCAATAAGTTTAAGAAAAAAATAGACAAGAAATCGCCCACAATAGTAATTGGCTGCTTTGGACACGTAACCGCAAATAAACGTTTCGAATCAATTTTAAAGGTTTTCGATCAATTGGCATCTGAAATAAAAGATATTGAATTGAGAATAGTTGGATCAATCGGTTCATCAAAATTTGGAGATAAAATCAAAAATCAGGTTTCAAAAATGAAAAACAAACAAAAGGTGATTATTACAGGTCATGTATCCGAAAATAACTTTTATAAACACCTTGAAGAAACGGATATTTGTCTCAACTTACGGTTCCCAACTGTTGGGGAAACATCAATTAGTCTCATAAGAATAATGGGCTACCAAAAGCCATGCATTGTAAGTAGAACAGGCTGGTATCAAGAGCTACCAAGTCAAGCAGTATCTAAAATAGATCTCCCACTACCAAACAAAAAAACCGAAGAAAGATCATTAAAAAATGAATTAAAAAAACTCTTAAAAAATGAACAAAAAAGAGAAAAAATGGGAGAATACGCTTACCAGTATGCAAAAGAAACCTGCAATACTAAAAGAGTTGCAAAACTCTATGCTCAATTTATTTTTCAAATAATAGGGTATCAAAAACTCAAAAAAAAGCAGCTCAATCAATTATCAAAAGAAATGAATACATTTGAAATTGAAGAACAAAAACATTTATCACTTATTTCCACAATTGGCGGAGACATAAGCTCTGTCCTTTTTTAAAAAATTAATATGAAAATACTCAAAAAACTCTGGGATACCTATGGAAGGAAATGCAAAAAATCATGCATAAAAACAGCAAAGAAACCTGAATTTATTCATGCTTCGGTACTCTTCATTGTTACACTCAGTATTTTCAGTATATGGACACACCACGCATTTCAAGGTAACTACTGGGGTCCATTTCTTCCTGGAGAGTATTTTGATGTTCCCGAAAGAGAAGCTCAACAAATTGGTATCTATCCAACTTCACCAATCGGCTGGGATGCTCAATTTTACTACTATCAATCAAATGATATTTTTGCGAGAACAAACGCCCACATGCATATAGATAACGGTTCATACCGCTATCAAAGAATCGGAGCTCCCCTTATTGCTGGATTTACCGCAACACTACTGGGCTATGAACTCACTCCCCCGTTCCTCTATCACTTCATGCAAATCTTAGTTACGGTATTAGGCTTCTACTTTCTTATTAGGTGGCTACGAAAACACAACAAAAGCTCTATATGGGCCTATGGGTGGTTCTTAAGTGCCGGTGTAATGAATGCACTCTTCTTCGGCATGCCTGATCCTGTCGGGGATGCATTTTTTATTATGTCCCTCATATTCATTCTAGAAAAAAGACTTATTCCTTATGCAATTGCAGCTACGTTCTTACTCCTCGTAAGAGAAGGTTACGCAGCATTTTCAGCAATCATTTTCCTCTTCACATTCTTCAAGAAAATGCCATGGAATACTCATTCATGGAAGAAACAAGTCGGCCTCACAATGTTACCAGGAGTGGTAGTAGTAATGTGGATGGCGTATGTAACCTGGCGCTTTGGTATTACGCCAATCGAAGCAGGCAAAGGTGCCAATCTTACCGACTATCCATTTTTCGCCGCTGCAAAAGAATTCCTCGCAGCTGTAGCAGCAAGCAACCTCCGAGAAATACTACTTAAGCAAGCATCAGTAGTAACACTCCTCGCTGGAATCTACTATGCATGGCAGCACCGCGAAAAAAGTCCTGCGATGTACGCAGCAATTGTCTATACAGTTTTGATGGCCAGCCTTGGAACAACAATTTGGTTTGATTACTCCGGTTACATGAAGGCGCTCGGATCTGTTCTAATTATCATTATTATTCTCCTCCCATTTATCAAAAACAAACTCGTCCACCTTGCCCTCATTGCATTTGCAGTACATGGCATATATCTCAACTTTGATATTAAAAGCAAAGCTTTTTACAGCAAATGGGAAACATCTGAAGAAACCATTGCTGCAGAAGCAAACCCCGACCATCCAAAAAACAAGAAACTCCTCAACTATAGTTCAGAAATAACAGTAAATACCGAATCAACTTGGAAAGCCTATACCGGTATTTTTCAAGGCTTTCACCGAGAAACAAAAGAAGTCCCAGTAACAATCAAAAATACAACAAGCGAAACCTGGCAAATACTGCCAAAAGATGGACTACATTCGATCAATATGTCCTACCACTGGTTTGATGCCGATGGGAAAGAAGTACTATTCGACGGTATTAGAAATCCAATCGGAACAACAATCGATTCCGGCGAAACCATCCAAAAAGACATAAATGTCATGATTCCGCCTCCAGGAAAATACATCTTAAAACTCTCACTTATTCAAGAAGGAGACGCTTGGTTTTATCAAGCAAAAGGAGGACATTTAGATGTACCAATTACGGTAGAGTAAAAAACGAGTTCATACATCAAGGCTAAATCAAACTCTCCTACTGACAATCCCTTAAATATGATATAAAATAAGCACCTTATAAGGGCTTACACATGTCAAAAATCAATGCTGAGATCCAAAAGTTTATTGTCGTTGGAGGATTAAGCACAGTAATTAATTATGGAATTTTCTATCTTCTTTTTGAATTTGGAAACATTCATCACACAATTGCTTCTTCAATTGGCTACATCGCTGGCCTTATTTTCGGCTATTTCTTCAATAGAAGTTGGACATTCAAATCTGAAAATAAAGCGAAAAAAAAAGAGTTCACCGTTTATTTTGGTGTATACATGATTTCTCTCGCACTCAGCCTTCTTTTCTTAGAATTTCTTGTACGTTTTGGTCTTGATGAACGCATCGCCAATCTCGGTGCCATCGGCCTTTCAACAGTAACCAATTTCATTGGCTGCAAATT
>WURV02165735.1:0-14969 GCA_011762755.2 Epimenia babai
CTACAAGCTTTTGTTGTTGCAGCATCAGTGTCGAGTGTCATAGGCAGCATCCAGTCAGTCTTGCCTCAGAATCTCAGCGATACCATATCATGGCATTGAAATAAACTACAAATTTGAAAACTAACCTGTGTAATGACTTTCATTATTATCAAAGTATTTTATTGTTATCAAAGTATAAATCAAATGGATGATGAAAATAATGAATCATTACTGCATATCAAAGTGTCAAACTTATATCAAAGGGTCGAAGTAGTGGCAGAAACATGAATCACACGGTCCTGTAGTCATATGTCAGATCTTGACTGACTTATTTTAAAAGCCCAATTGTATAAGCCCATTATAGTCTAGGTTCACGCTGCATAAGGCATACCATGATGAATGATGAAACTAAAATCTATTGAGATTTGTGCTGTCGGATAACAAAAGTATTTTACTGACTGTTACTTTAACAATATCATGTGATTAATTAGCAAATAATGATGCATCAAAGACCGGGAGTTTTCCACGATATTCACGTAGCACTGGAGCCCCACTGATGGTAATGGGGGGTAGCCAATATCCCATCAACAGACCGAATAATATCATGAATCCGTCTCGGTAGTATCGTCAGAACGGTATGCAGACTGGCGATCGTTCAATAAATTGTTAGATTCAAGATAGCGGCAGATTTGATCGCAAACCGCTTTCTCAGTGCTTTTATAGATGTAAGAGAATAGAGACAGGTCGATAGTTCGACAGCGGAGCAGTGCTGAGTGACGATGACTTTAGAATAAGACGAACAGCAGCCTTCTTCCATGTATGGGGGAACGTACGGGATGACAATGAGAGATTGATCAACCGTTCAATAAAAGAAACTAAAAGCTGATGATGTTCGGAGAAGCCACTCGGGGATAGGGTCTGAATAATATCGTTGGTCATATGTTGAAATAGACGTGATAGACACCTCAAACTGAAACTAAATATTTGTAATAGATGACCTGAGTTTAGTGACTATCAAGGAAGTAATTGGAAAAAGTGTTGCGAGGTCGGAGGCTGAGGCAGACTTGGCTTTTTGTTCCGGATGCCGGCACGGTTTCGCACTATAACAACAGCGGCTGTAGATGCCGGGCACGGTTCTGGTAAACAGGAAAAACACTGTGCACACCCATTCTGTAATCTACTCAAAGCCCGACAGCGGGATATTGGCAAAGGGCGTACAAAGCTGTGAATTCACAGGAAAAAATCATTCATGTGACCCGATAATAAAGAATCAATACAGTAACAGTAGTACACACAGGCTACGCGTACTCGTCGTACTGTGTATCTACACAATGTACAATCATCACTTATCAGCATATGAAGTGCGCGATATCGAAAAACATTGAACTATGTGCGTGTATGCCATGTAGTTATACTTACGTTGGGCGTTTTTGTTTACGATAGGTGAGTCATTAATAGCGAAGATCGATTTAGTGCGACAGAAGTGTCGCAAAATTACTATGACGTCCTCAAGTTGATTACATTTATCAGATATTAAAATTAGTATGTTGCACAATGCACCAGTCATTACAGTTATTGAGAAAAAAAAAAACAAAATAGAATTTTTTTGTTGGGCATAAACCCACCTCTCATACATGACTAAATGAGCAGTAACTGGTAGGGCAACATACTGGCCATATGGGGTCCTGGGTTCGGGCCCAGCAAAGGCATGTTTGGACGAGAAATCTTAATGCAGCGAAGGTGATCAAGGAGCAATTTGCATTGCGTATTCACGTAGTGTTGCCCATCGCGTGACTCACCACAATGTCTCAGTGGAACAATTTGCTGAATTCTTCATTAATTAAGTTCTTGACACAGCGAGGGCATTAAAAGGGACATTAAAGTGTCCTTGCCATCTCTGCCGTTAGTGCTGATGAGATTATTCATTAGTCATGGTAAATCGAGTGCATCAGATCAGATTCCTGAATGGCTGCTCAGGGTTGATCGCGCTCGCTCTGTTCATTACCTTTCTCCACTTTGGTAGAGGGCAGTTGGTCGGCCCCCGAGGAAGCAGTTCACCCTTGATATTCGGCTATCGATCCGCATCAACTTTCGTTCGCCATTTTAAGCTGAGTGAGCGTGCGTGCAGTTTTTACCCCAATAACAGGTAACATCGACAGGGATTCTCTATATGAATCTTATAAGTCCACTCACTGCGTCTCCACTATTGCGTGCGACTTCTGATATTCAATCGTTTATCGATCGACTGTTCAAATTCGTTTTCTTCGTTCCGTTAGACCTAAGTGGGACCTCCGATACCATTGACCATAACATTTTGTTTTATCGTCTCCAACAGCGCTCTGGTATCTAAGGTCAGATGTGAGAGTTTCTTTAATCTGTAAGAGAGACATCAGACTTGCTATGGAGGACCGTCGTCCTGCCCACAGATCTCTTGCCTGGCGTCCCCCAAGGTTATCTTGGCCCATTTATCACGCTCTATCCTTTTCTTGTGAGAGGTCTGCTTTGTCAGCAAAACATTTTCCTTTTTATGCTGACCATTGTCGGATTTCTGTTCCCTTCGAAAACAGCCCTAATTTCTCGGCTGTCAGTCACCGTTTGACTGATTATGTGATTGTTTGCGAGACGTTAAAAAGTGGATGTCGCAAAATATGGTAATGAATTATGATAAAGTGATTTCAAAACAAAAGGTTCTCAGTCTCGCTCTAGGCTCAGGATCTACACGTGTCTGATGCAGCCAGAAACTTGGGTTTCTTCTTGGACCATAATCTTTGTCCTCATGTCAATTCTGTATGTCGTTAATGTTACATCCAGTTGCGCTGAATCAGATGCCTTACGCCGCACACTACACCGCTGCGACTATTGTTTGTTCCTTGTATTTATCTCGTCCGGACTACTGTAATACTTTGCTCGCTGGTGCCTCCTATACGTATATCATCCACCGACTACAGTTAGAACAGTGCAGCACGTGTGATCTACCAGCAAACGAAATTCGTATCTCCCATCGTCTGGTAGATTTACTCTGGCTGCCTCTATCGCAAATAATTTTCTATAAGGTGTTGACTTTTGTTCACAAAGCCATACATCATTCCGCCACTGCGTGCATCAATGACATGATTTCTAGGAACGAGCCCAACCGCACTCTTATGTCTACCTCTCGCATTTCTTGAGGTGTCGCCTGGTCACAAGCCATACCAGCTGTTTTTGATTTGCTCTTCCCGTTATATAAATGAACTTTCATTCGAAATCAGAAGCACGATCCACATAAATACTTTTGCATCTAAGCTCTAGACTTATCTCGTCACTTTATCTTTCAATTAGTCATTTCTTACACTCTGTTTCCCATTGCCCACTCCGTGAGCATGCTTGCATGGAATCTCTTTTTAGCTCACCTGAGCTTTCTCTTATCATAGACAATATGGCTGCCATGGCTGCCTTTCATTGTTTCCCTTGACTGATATTCACATGACACTTCTTACTGTAGCGGTTGTCGCCCACAAATCCACCATCGGCGTTCTGTCGCCATTTATGCCCCTTTTTATCCTGCTCCGAAGTGTAGGAAGGTAAGGAATGTTATGTTTTGCTCACCTGTAATTGTCGCCGTTTGTTTGACGGTGTCGCGTGGTGTATGATCCAACACGTGTCACTAGTTATATGCCTAATGACCGAGCGTCGCACACTTGTATATACAGAACTATGTATGCTACGCAGGCCTGTTTACTAATACCTATGCTAGGTAAGTCACACACGCGTTGCCCGCTAGTTTCTTACTGCCCGCTCAACACGTATTTCACATAGTCACGTGACAGTATACTACAAGAAAGAGTTACAATTTGCACAGATCGTAGGCCTATGTTTAATGAATCTCTATAAAATTTCCAGGACCTCGTACTGTCGTCCCTTCATCCTTCATAGGTTGAAAGCTCCATTATTTTCTCATCGGCGATTTCATATAACTCAATACAAAAATCCCACAGTGTAACAGTGCATTAGTAATGGCATACCTACATCACCTGTCCTTGGATAAAAATTCCAAAATTTTTCATATGCATGTATAATTTATTAATTGCTGCGTAGTATATAATTTACTCTTGTCTAATTTGAATAATATTATTGTGTACTTGCGTAATTAGCTCAAACACACATAGAAAGTGCAAAACTCAAAGAATGAGTTATCAAAATTTTCCTCGTCATTGATTTGTTAGTTTATTTTACCAGTTTCCCACCTCTTGTAAAATTCTTGGATCCACGTTAACAAATCAGAAAAGAACATCACAATTTGAAACATGCAAAATTACAGTAACTAAAATGAATAAATACCATTAATAATTACTATAGAGAATAAATTAAATATTAATGTTGCATATAAATGTTCATATTCGTTCGCCTCAATAGTTTCACTGGTTCACTTAGCAGTCGGTGTGTGGGCGAGTTTTGAGCCACTCCTTCATCCCCGGGAGCTCTTTCATACGGGCGCTGTGTGCTCTAACTCCAGGATACTTAGTCAGCGCGTCGCTGGTGGGAAGGTAAGTCTTCAACCAAAAAGAGTCCAGCCAGAACATTAGGGCTATGTCGGCGACCGTCACCTGTATAATCGTGTTCTCTAAAAGGCTTTCATCTTTATTATTATTACATATCACAACGATTCTAAAACTGGGCCGCAGCTTATGGGGCGAAGACTAGTTCGAAAGGATATTGAATGTGAAAAATACAACGTTAAAATATAGCATAAAGTCTAATTGTTTCTCCATTCAATTCCTTATTTATGGACAGTCCTAAGTGCGATCGCTGAAATCGAAGGTGTTATTTTAATGTAATTCATAATTTTATCTAATTGAAAAAATATCACGCCCGGCCTCTCCTACTCACCCGCTTTTAAACCGCGAGCTTTTAACTTTTGAGAACCGCTGTAATATTTTATGAAATGTATGTACGTACGTACGTACGTACGTATGTGCTAAGATATAGAATTTTACTACAGTTCTTTGCATTCAGAAATAAGCCCGATTTCCACTACATAAACGCACGAGCATATTTTGGTATCCACGCTAGCTTCTATAAAGGTCATTTTGTACGGTACTGACTGGTGATTGATATAGCGACATGTATAGATGATTTGGCTGCCGTCGACCTATAATAATGATACTGAATATTGACGGATTAAGTCCATTAACATTTTATTCTAATTTATGCCCAAGCCGTGTCCATGCCATACGCCTAGCCCATACATGTGAGCCGTATATTCACCGATAGATTATTCAATACACATCCCTGTAAGATTATGATCGGAAATAACTAGTGGGATACAAGTAGAATATTATCCAAATTGATTTTAAATGATCGTTATTAAAAGCTGGAAGTAGACAACATCAATACAGAGATCTTGATAAACATTTCAATACCTTTATTCCAACCAGATAAGCGTGGTCCTTTAATCTTTTCTCGAACGTTGCCAGAAACAAGAGTGCTTTCTTCACCGCATTTTTCAAATATCTTTCCTTCAATCATTTTGATAATTGTCAGTGTTAAAAAATGCAACAGAAGCTAGTCAACTCGACAACTTCGCTATTTAACACAGTAAAGCCTGATTAATGATTCATAAGGCCCACTTTATGTTGTTTTTCCACAAAAATTCATAAAAATCAAACATTTTAAAAATTCCCCAATACAAAGAAACGTTGTGTTTTACTTTCACAAAACGGATTTGTAACGTGTGTGACTCCCTCTACTGTTAATAACTGCTTGACATCGTCCGCGCATGCTTTCGACTAAGTAACGCAAGTTCTGTTGTGGGATATTTACAGCTCTTGCAGCGTGCCAGGTTGGTCATCGCGGGCAGAGAGGGCAGCCTGCAGCATGTCCCATACATGCTCAATGAGATTGAGATGGGGTCAGCGAGCTGGCCGGTCTATTCTGTTGATTCCTCCATCCCTAAGGTACTCATTCACGATGATGGCACGACGAGGACGGGCATTATCATCCATCAGTATGATGGCACGACGAGGACGGGCATTATCATCCATCAGAACAAAGTCTAGACCAATATCAACAGCCACAGGCCTCACAAACACATCAAGGAGTTCATCGCGGTATCTCTATCTTTGGGAAGCAGCTGGCGTAGTGGTTAGAGCGTTTGACTCTTAATCCCTGGTTCAATTCCCCCTCTAAGCACTATACTAACGAGCTGAAACGAGTTTTTCGAGCTGAAAGCGCCTTAAACCCCATTGCCCATGGGGTCTGGGTAGCCCTTGCAGTGTGGTTCTGTTGGGGCTTTTTACCTCTGACGTTTGCTGTGTTTCAGATGCTCCAGATATATCTATGTCGCTTGCCTCCCCGCTATGTCGTCATCTCATTGTAAATAACCGAAAGTTGTTCATCACGAACTTGAGTTGGGCAGTGCGGATTTCATTGCCAATCATGTGTAATTAATTTATCTGTCATGTGGTACCTTAGACGTATCGTCGATTTCTTCCGGGATGTAGACGAATGGGAGACTCATATCTCTCACTGAACAGCAATAAGCATCAACTCGTGCTTCTTCCATAGGCGTCGTTCCGCATAGTCCTATGGTGTGTCAAAATTACATATAATACTGTCTCGTCGGCTATTCGTACAAGCTACACAGCTGCGTTCTAAATCATAAAATTCATAACGCTCAATTCATTACTCGCGGATGTCTGCGTGGCCAGAATCAAGGTGAAAGAACTTTTAACTTCAACCACACTGACAATTGTACATAACATCAATATCACAATACAATTCTGCGACAACAGAGTGCTGAAGGTTAACGAAATGAACGCAGTAGACTTTTGTGTTTTATGGTAAAGTTAATAAGTGATTCTTCGTGTTGACCGTGGCTCTTTGAATAGTGCCTCTTCCGACCATTACTAGGTTTGGAGACTATACTGTAGACATGCATTTACGTTAGTGCTTAAGGCATCCACGTGCCTGGATCCGTTATTATCTTTATACCTGTTTTAAGGTATGGTCAAAATGTTCATAATTATAGCATTGGAGCACGGATAACGTATCTTGTTCAACATATTATATAAACAAGGCCCGAGGCTATAATTATAATAAATCGTACACTGCCTATATTACCTAATTCCTTGGCGACATATCTTTCGATGGCGGGACTCTGGGCCAGTTGTTTCCCATCAATCTCTAAGACGGGCACGTATCCAAAGGGAGTATCTGGTAATGCAGGCGATATATTTAATAATAATAATAATATTAAAATTCGAAACTACTGATTATCATCATCCGCCTATCACTATGTCTCGACAAAGTATGAGCGGACCACATTCCGGGACAATGATATCCTACATTTATTTTCGCATGGTCATCAACATTTACAGATTTACCTGGATGTACGACATGGTTAGATGGTAGTTGAAGATGAAGTTAAACATATTCAGCAATATTTCTTGCAATAAACACAATCTGGGCTTCGTAAAGAGTCAATTATGGTCGATAAATCATTGGCAATTCTAGCCATTAGTTCACACGTAGCTATAGCCAAACAACCAAGACATACGTGGTTTAAGGGCAGGCCACTCGGTTGCTCGATCGACTCTGACATCCTGGAACTTTCGTCCAGCGACGTGAAACATCATTCGTGTGACCTCACCTAAGCCTTGAATATTGAAGTACGTCAGTTTGTAATGCACGTCCGCCATCGTACCAACTCGGTTACACTGCCTACAAAACACAGTTCATTATCGATATTAATACTCAACGAGATATAGGCTACTTTTGGTAAAACCAATTTAGATTCTCTGAACACGTGATTTTATTCCAGTTCACCGTAGAAGTAAATTAGACTGAATATTTAAATTGAATGCATGAATTGTATACTTATAACATATTTTTACACAATATGCTATTTTGCATAATATCCCAATAGAGCTTACCAAAGATCTATAGAAAGCTTACAAATATTTTAGTTCTCGTGCGATGTCAATAGCCGCTGACCTGGTAATGAATATACATTTCCGATAGTGTTTGTGGATACTTCATGCGTGACAAATTAATCGCGATGGAACAGCCTCCGGGCGGCGTGATTAATAATCTTTGATAGATTAGCTTACACAAGGTCCTGACTACTGACCGGTATGCCCGCAATATTAGAGATAGAAAAATATCTACAAATACGCATGGTATATATAGTCATGAATTATACCCATTATCATTACTCATGCAATTTATAGAATATCTCATAGAAGCTCATATCGACTAGTTTTATGATTTATGTACTACCGAATGATCTTTGTCTTTATTCGTGGATTTTTATCAGTTCATGGGAGAACTTTTGTTTTGGACTTTGACTTAAATCGTTAATACATTGATATTTGTGGCCCACCCCTCTCCCCTTGGTCTTCCGATGTGAATGATAAAGATTCGCCAAGTTTCTTATTTATCTTTTTAGAAATTAGTGAAATTTAAAACGATCCATACGGATATGGATGGCGCCTCCAGATTGCATTATTATGGGTAGTAATGAAAAAAATAAATAACCGTTCTCTTTGTTCCTCGACGTACATGGTGTCTCGGGTATGACTGAGATTCGATTTTTTGTGTTTTAGCAATATTTGGGTAGAATTAACTATTGCGCACTCTAAAAAGCATTATGAATGGCTCACATAAATTCACTATTATGTCTGATAGACTCACGGATTCCCCGTATATACATACGACATGATAATGAAATAAAAGGTCGAATCATGATAAATCTTCGATACTAGGAGAAAGGCTTGATTTTGTGTCTTTTTATTTCGATTATAGCCAGTATCTCCCATGATATTGTTTTAGCATTAGGTAATGAGCTATCGCTAACGATTTCACTTGACAATGTTCTTGTGACATATTGGTCATGTGTTGCGTGAAACTCTTTTTGTGTTTGATACACCAGTATTTAATACAATACATACAGCACGCTACTCCAAGGTTAAAAATCCTTAAACCCCGTTAAATGCGCAACATATAGTGTGTTGGCCATATAGTGTACTCTGCTAGTGGTAATCAAGGCGTGTTATGTAAATTATTCAATTATCATGCGTCATGCATGGATTTATATTATTGAAAACGAAAAATGTCAGTTGGCGTAGGTATTGGTTAGTTAAAAAACTGGAAAATCGTCGGGAAACGAGTGCCATATATGTATTTTTAAGTAGCTTGACTCAACAAAAGTACGTACTTGTGTGAAACCAGTTCCGTGTTGACCCTTCATAAGGGGCCTAAGATACTCGCCTAAATGTTATGTTAGCGACGCCCTATACGTGTCATAAGATAGAGGGGGTCGAAGCGTCCTGGAATTTTACTTGTTTTTGACTTTTATGTAGGAAGCTGCCTCGAGGGTCAGGAAATCGCTCGTATCTAATTCAGGATATTATTATTAATCATCACTATGGCTTTCGTATGATTACGAATCATTATTTAATTCCCTTATGAGAGTGATAGTTGTCACGTTGTCACATTTACTTACGAACACACGAAGGAGGAAAACGGTAAGACTCAGATGAAGTAGGTATTAATGTACGTACGTATTGACGAGCTACATATGTCGTACACTCCACCAACTGACCAAGTGTGTGATAGTCTAATTAATTTGTATTTACACTTACAAGTTACAGCAGGTTGACGACATACCCTTGAGGTAATCGTCATAGAGACCACCCACAAAGCATCTTAAACAGCCACATCCGCCTGCCAATGTACCCCCATGACACCAGTATATATTTCTAATGCTATAGTGAACCATAACATTAACCCTAATAATAATCCGAAGCGCACGAGTTAACTGCGCCAAAAGCTGTGTCAGAACCACACTGCAAGACGCTACCCAGACCGCCATAGTCACAGAGGATTGATGTACTCAACCCGAATAATGCAACAGGTTACACTGGTTGGAGGTGCACCGGATTCATAGTCAAAAGCTCTAAAAACTATGCTAACTGCTCCCTGGATTAAACACAGACAGTTGCAGCACAAGTGGTGCTTAGAAAGAGCTAACTCAATTCATTGCTTAAGCTCAATCCGAATTTCGATGTTTGAAATAAAAATATCTGAGGTTGTCTTCTCTTTTTTTATTAATATTATGTATCCTAATGCATCTCAATGGGAGACAACTAATAACTCAGCCAGTCAAACGAAATAATTAGTAAACCGAGTCCACTTCGAAACAATAAAAAATTAGTTTAAACGATATTTACAATATATGTGCAAATGAATGATTAAAATACGTAAAAAGATGAGAGTAGCTGCGTTAGTCTGAAGGTAATCTGAAGTCAATATGAATATTTAAAATAAAGCAATTGTCGTTTCAGATATAACAAACAATATAATAGGAATATGAGTATAAATAGGACAATGATTCTATGATGACTAAAACGATGAACAATGAGGAACAGCAGTTTGCAATAAGAAATCCATATATTATACAAAGTTTACAATATAATTGTGGTAATACATAATGAAATACATATGAAATTATAATATTTATTCTGAGTAAACTGTAAATTTGCATACAGTGAAAAGTTATATTATAATTCAGTAAATTATACCAACAATAGTACCGTATTCACCCAAATATAGCACGACTTTTAAAATAGGAATTGAGCTTCCTAATATACAAGGCTCATCTTATAATCGGGGTCATGTATGCAAAAATTCAAATCCAGTTTATTAAATGTTTCACTGAATCATTGGAAATGACACGTATGACCTTAACCTTCGAAGCAAATTTCAATGAAAGGAATATTGATGGTACTATTTTAACCCGTCATTTTATTTTAAAATCTACTGTTAGGCTAATGGTTGCAATCGAATGGAAAGTGGAGGGTGATAGGTCATTGTTTTAGTGGCAACATCCATTATAGGTATTTTAACTCGTGAATAGTTCGCAGTTACCTCCCTTAAGCGATTTTTTTACCAGAGAAATGTGAATATTGATATATAATGATAATCGTTATTGAATTTTCTTTGGAGACAGGCACTTACAGATATAAATTATCAATTGAGAATTTTACTGACGTATATGGTTCAGGTATTACTTACAACATAGTTACCACTTACTAGTACTGAGCACATCGAAAACATTACATAAATAAAGATGACAACACAAAAGGCTTTTTATTATTATGGCATCCCCAATGTTGGCGAGACGTCTTATTATCGAGATCGTCCTATATTCAGATGAAGACGGTTATACTAATAGAATAACGACTACGAAAATGACAAATAGTAATAGATGGTGAATGATATATACGTGGCCTAAATATAAATAACGATACAGGAAGATATAAATGGCCGATTCTTGATACTGTTGTAATAGATCAATACGGTTGATGGCACCTACATTATAATCGTTTCATCATAGGGAGATGAATCAATATTGCAGCTCTTTACGGTTTTACAGACATGATACTGCCATTTTGAAAGTTTGCCTTCAGGTTCCCACTTGAATATAACTAGTATGTATTCCTTGAAGCTTGAGAGTGTAAGGGTTCTACAAGTTCAACACAGAGGTCGAGTTCTACTGTTATCCAGGCTACGGTGCTGGTCGCTACCCACGCTTCTATATCATTCATCTGGATCGACCTCGCGTGTCCGTCTCACGCCGCTCGCGGTTGAAAGTTTCTTAAATCTGTCAAATTTTGCCAGTCTTGGTAGGATGTGATTTGATTGGGATTTTGTTAATACTTTGAATTATTTATCTATTTTCTAGATGTTTCAACGTTTAGGTTGGCGTCATGCGGCTTTTCAATCTGTCATTTACAACTATGATTTCCTCATAAAATACCATGATGTTTGATGCGTTTTTAGATTACCCATACACGATGACTCATTCTTGGTGGCACCAGTACAAGGCGCTCCTCTATCGGAATCTGCTTTTTAAACGACGCAACATGAAGCAATTCAGTCAGGTGATGTATTTGATTATGTCATTTATGCAGTACATGTCGGGTTTTATCTAGAACAATCCGTTTCACTATAGAAGATGTAGCATCGATCTTGAACCATCGCTATTCATCCAGAATACTCAGTATCAATATAGAACAATTTGTATTGATCTAAAATGGAAATATTAGTGCATATCGATCTCACACAGGGTAAGTGTCGTCAAATGACGATTGGTGGAATGGACACAAATCACACAACTCTCAATGCAGTATGCACGTTGGATACGTTACACGCAGACGGTTATTTGCAAAAATGCAATTTTGAACGCATGAGATATAGCAAGCTGCTTGAATATAGAGAAATTGGAACATTCTGCAAGTAGAGCATTCAACATGAGGGCAGCTGAATATGAAAATAATCAGTCGCCAAAATTTAGAGGTAATCAGTGATGTCACTAACGAGTGTCTAGTTATGTGGGACGGGCGATGAACATTGAGAAGGTGTACTAGGTAACACGCGGGCTAACATAGGGGCTAATGTGGTGTATACAGGGCTAACATGTGGGCTAACATGTGAAGACATTTGTGCATCATACTTAGGACCTTGAACATAGCGCGATATTTGACTGAGATTCGGTGAAGTCCAGAGAACAGGGGTTTTTTGCGACTATAGTGGGTCGTGATATTATTTTGCCAGCAGCATTTTGGAGTTTTTGAAATCGAACAACTGAGTGTGCTGGGAGAAACTTTTTGAATTTGAAATAGTATAATTTAAATATGTGGGAAATTTGGATGTGAAAAGTGAAAACCGAGGTTTCTTGCGGAAGATGCCAGCTGGATTGTGTTGAAATGAGTTAAAATGGGCGGGAAAGGAGCTCTTCTGAACTTATCTGGCTATCATCCGCATAGAAGTGATAACTCAAATCAAAATCAGATGACACCATCAAGAGGTGTAGTATGAGCAGTGTATGAATTGATACTAGAACTGATCCTTGAGGAACACCATAACGAACACTTTGCGGAGAAGACGCCTGTGAAGAAAATCTATTTAAAGCAATGTAAAATAATTTTTTTCACTATACTGAAAAATCAGTGATTATCTAGGACAATTTACAATTAGGAGTGTGCATGTTACATGTTATTATACAATTCATAGCGATCTTTAACAATTTGTACATATGGATCTAGAACAATCGAAGCATTATCTCAAACCATATGTATCACCATCAATGTTTTTAGAGGACAAACTGTATTGTTCTAGAACAATCCGTGATGTAATTGCGTTGAATAACATTAACCAGTGTGATTATCGCTGTTTACAGGAGCTCTTTCTGCCGATCTACTTCATCTGTTTGTTGGCAGTGATCAAAGCCCTTGTGCCTCTCCCAGAGTTTGTCGAAGCTCCCATTTCACCGGCGTATGGTTTGTTCAACAACTCATTTGTGCGCCCATCCAACTCAACCATCCACGCGAGCCCAAATACCACGCGGGTCGGGCAAATAATGGCAACAGTCTCGACATTTCTGGATGTACAGTATAAGATATACGCAACAGCAGATGAGGCATTGACTGGCTACAAATCTTCGAAAACATCCGGCGATCTTGGAGTCATCTTTTATTACAACGAGAACAGATCTGATACATCATTTGCTATTCGAGCTCCTTATAATGATATAGCGAGCACATCGATCAAGAAGATGTTTATCCAACCGAGTACGTTCTACTGCTCTAGAGCATACATTATGGTCTGAGACATAAGTAGGCCTACTGGTATCTCATGACAACAGCGATAATGCAGTCAGTTGGTCGAGTGTTACCCGAGAAATCAGTTACTGAAGGCTTTGGATCCTCGGAAAAATTGGGAAAATTGATTGTTTTTGTTCCTCTTCAGGCAAGATAATCGAACCCATTTACCAGTTTACCCAATTTATCGGTTTCACCCAATTTACCGATTTGACCCAATTAGCCGATTTGACCCAATTTGATATTTTTCTGTTGCGCTAATTTTACAGTAACAAATATTATTTTCAGCTAAATGTCGTGAGAAGGTCGAGGACCAGGACATCCAGTTGCCCAGCCCCAAACAGTGTATGACTACATCGTATCTTTTTACTGGATTTTCTGCGTTACATGCGGCCATTTCCACTGCTATGATACGGGTTTGTCACTAAATATAACATACTCCTTAGTATGGAAAAATTTCGGAAAATACCACGAAAAATCTGCCAATCAATTGACATTCCATCATGATTTTTACAGATATCTGTGTATATCGCTGGCATGATATACAGACTTTAATATTAGTGGTAAATGCGCAGGAGAAAGCTTGCCCCTGTAGCTCAGTTAGTAGAGCACTAGCCCGGTTATCTGGGGGTCGTGGGTTCGTGTTCCATCAGATGTATAGGTTTTTCTGTGCATTTCTCTCCACACTTATAAATAGAAAGTCACCAAATTTACGGTTTTCATTTACTGTAGTAACTGACATGGATTCCATATCATCGGCTGCCCAGAGTGAACATGTGGGCCATATACACTCACTTATATTGTGGAGTGTCTGGAAGTGTACATTTTCATTTTTTGTCCCCTTAAGGCAGTTCCAAAAAATTCTTATGAAGTCTAGATGACATGTTGACATGAACTGGAAAATGCTAGTATCTTCATTACTGTAGCACATGCAGGAATACTAACATGAAGAGAGACCCCATATACATCTATATAAGCCTAATATGCTGGTCGCGTAACATACATTACAACAATCCACAATGCATCCACAATATCTTGCAATCGCAATCACCGAGTGTCAGAAATACAAAATTCTAGAAATCTAGAAATCATTGAAAATGACACAGAGACACTCAAAGCACAAATATGAACTGAAAAAAATACAGATATATCAAGCTGTTAAATAGACATCGTTTTGGTTATTGCATCATTTCGAGTCATTGCATCATTCCGAGTCGTTGAATCGTTCCGAGTCGTTGCATCATTCTGGTTATTGTATCATTCTGGTTATTGCATCATTCTGGTTATTGTATCATTCTGGTTATTGTATCATTCTGGTTATTGTATCATTCTGGTTATTGTATCATTCTG
>WURV02165746.1:0-14969 GCA_011762755.2 Epimenia babai
GAGTTACAGCGTCACTCATTGTGGTAGCCATGTAAATTGGTAAATACAAAAACGGGATGAAGTGGTAAAACCGAGATGAGGGTAAAGGCGAGGTTTTGCTGCTGCTACTTAATAATTAAATGTCAGTCGCACGTACAACATTGCCCCGTTACATCTCTAAGATATTTTTATAATAAACCATTCCACGACGAATCTTTCTCAATATTCAAGCACGAAAATCATGCACATTTCCTCTTCTGGAAGGCACAGGAACAACCCCTCGGTTATGCTGGTTCGAACTCGCAACCTCTCGCATGAAAGGCGGCGCTTCTAACCACTACACCACTGGCGCCGAGATAGGTACATTTCTTCATACCAGTAGCTGAGTAAATCATCTCCTTATTGTTTATATCATTGTTTCAGGTGTGCTAATTTAGCTAATGCACTACATGTTCTGATTAGGCCCGTTTAGTTGAATTCGATTATTATGACGCGAGGCATGAGCGGCCGAGAAGCTGTTAATGGCTGTCGTCCACGTTAAACGAATCAAGCTTGATGCGAAAAAGTTCGCCAAATTGAATGTAAAGAATAATGTTTATCAAGTGAGCGCTGATAGTAGGTGATTTGATAGTCCAAACACGTGAGAAAACGAATGACCTTGTGATCAACATTGTTTTATAAGATGACATACGAATCACATCTAGTTTGATCAACGCCGAAATAATATGGAATCGGTGTATTTCGTTATATTCGTCACGACACGTCCATAACCACACCTATGACCGTGATGAAATAGTAAATTTAATTTCTGCTTTTTCTGAGTAAATTATCTACAAATAATGACGCTCCTATAAAGCTACGTTGTGTAATGCATTTGAAAATTGTTTTACGCAACACATATTCAGAAAACTTGCCGAAAAATATATATAAAGTGGATATAAAATAAAATATACCTGATCAGAGTCCAATCTTATACTAACTGCGAAAAACGAGTAGACTTTCTTGATATTGTTAAGATTGCACCTAGGCGTTTTAAGTGCTACAACCGAACATTTTAACAGCCTGCCTGTTTAAATATTTCAACTGTTGTGGTTTATCACTTCCAATATCTTTTTCTGTCGTTATCTTACACTGTTGCTACCTGTTACTGTTACCGCTTCTCTCTTTCAACTGTTGATCTACCTAACCGTTGTAATTATTAAACTTCTTCTAATTCGACCGTTGTTATCTTTAACTGCCCTCATCTTGTAGCTGTTATATTGTTTTACAGTTACTACCTTTTCCTGCTCTATTTTTTGACTGTTTTCTTGTCTGAAGTCTTGATCTATAAATATCGTTGCTAAATATAAATTTATGAGCTAAATAGCGAGTTTAAAGAATCGAGCAATTTCGAAGCTTTTAACTCGTTGAAAAGATTACGCGTAAATAGGGTGGGTAATTTTGACGAACTGTCTTTGACAAAAGAAATTTCGTTAAGAGTGGAAAGATTCAACAAGTTTTCAATTTGTAACCTTTAACAAATCACATAGTGTGAAGGTACTATTACATTAATACATGTTTCATGTTACATGTTTCTGTTTTTCATTAATTCTTCAGAGCGACTATGACGATGGCGACTTTGCCTGCATAGGATTTCCTTTTTCCATTTTGTTCTACTTTTCACCGTATTATTCAACATTGTTATCCATTTCATGCTCACTGTAAATGTACATAGTTGTATCTAACATTGATTTGTATTACCTGTATACTGTTAGATGTTAGTTTTATACAATTTAAGTAATTACATTATAGTGTTAGACCATTAAGCTATTGTTCCATGTAAAGTGTGTTTGACAGCTCTGCTAATAAGTACACTTTAAACAAATAAATTTCATTTAACGTTTCATTTCATGTATAAAATGA
This sequence comes from Epimenia babai, assembly GCA_011762755.2. Classification (NCBI taxonomy): domain Eukaryota; kingdom Metazoa; phylum Mollusca; class Solenogastres; order Cavibelonia; family Epimeniidae; genus Epimenia; species Epimenia babai. Next base: position 1,882 of record WURV02165746.1, read on the forward strand.
AGAATCCTGTTTAAAACAGCTTGTTTTGGCAAACAAAATGAACGGCGCTGACCTGAAAGCGTTTCTCGATGTGAGTGAACGTAGTCGGGCGCTCGTAGAGGCTTACTTCAACCTGAAAACTCACTTGTACTTTGATTTCACGCACCTTGTGTGTCGTGAAGCAGTCAATGGTGTGTATCAACTTAAAACGATTATTTGGACATTTCCTCTAACCTTTCATGTATCTTTTCTGTTATTTCTGTTATTCCATTATTTTCGTTAAATATTGATTTTGATCCTTTGATATTGTAAAGGAGGTGAATTATCTAACTGACGATGTATAGAAATATTACACGGGAGACTAGTCTGATTGACGATGGGAAGGGCAGATAACTGGTGATAAGTCTCTCTCAAATGTGGATGCGTGAATGTCGATTATTCACTAGATAAAAAAAATTTTTTTTTACTAGTTTACTGTCCTATATCTATGTATATTTTTCATCCATAGCATATTAACAAAATAGATGTTTCCCTCTATTATATTGTGCATACTTTTAACTCTAGATATACTAATTTAATTGTAGATATACTAAATTCAACCCTATTTGATAATATTCCTCAACTCTTGCCTTAGAGAAACTATCCATACTTCATACATCTTAAATAAAACCATTGTAATGGACTAAGGCTCATTACCAAAAAGCTATCATAGAATCATTACAATTTCATGAATATTCATGAGAGTTGGTAGCTAGCAAGTTTTTGTCAGTGTGACTGTTGCCTTAAAATAGACAGAGTAACTAAAATTGCTCTTAAGAAATTCCTATAAATATATCTGACATCGGTTTTTCCGGCAAAATTTTGTAGTGTACCGTTTTATTACTGTATTAATGTGATGTTTGAGAAAGTCCTAAATGACATTTTTTAGATATAAATATTAAGATTATTCATAACTCTTTAGTCAAGCATGATTTGTGAAGTGTGAATGGTCTTATTCATACAAATGCGCAGGGGGAAACTGACAAAAATGTCAAAATCCAATCTTACTCAGCCCTGTATAAAACCATGAAACATGAATTAATTGCAACATGCAGGAGAGAACCTGTCGAGAGACGACTTGAGTCATCCTGTTCATGCCGACAACTGCCTACTCAAACCCGATGGTTCGTGCGTCAGAGAGCGTCCGGCCTATATCTACCGTGACTATTCGTGAGTGCAGAATAGATCGATAATCGAGGGGTAGGAGCGCTCCGTTCTGTAAAGCGCTGGACTGATAGATCGCGAGTTCGAGATCTATTTCGAGATATGAGTAGGCTATTTTTGTATAAACTTAAACTTACAAGATGGATCTATAATGTGGCCATCAAGATTGTATATAGTATATTTGTAATACTTTTGTAAAGAAAAACACATTTAATAATAGGAGAGAAATGCACAGAAAAAAACCTATACCTCTGAGGGGACTTATAAAATCCTTTAAAACCTAGACTTTTGAGGGGACATAAAACCCTTAAAAACCTATACCTCTGAGGGGACTTATCGAACACTCAAGAATCTATCCGTCTGAGGGGACTTATAAAACCCTTAAAAGATTACAGCTCTGATGGTCCCATCTACCCAAGATGGTAGATGACTACCCAAGACCTATGGAAAAAAAGGTAGGGCTATCCAAACCCATGGAAAAAATTGTAGGGCTATCCAGACCCATGGAAAAAATTGTAGGGCTATCCAGACCCATGGAAAAAATTGTAGAGCTATCCAGACCCATGGAAAAAATTGTAGGGCTATTCTCACCCATGGAAAACACATGGTAGGGCTACCAAGATCCACAGAAAAAATGGTAGGGCTACCCAGACCCAGGGAAAAACCCTGGTACGGCTACCAGGCTTGTCTATGGTACTTTATCTGCTTCTGCAAGTGGTGACGACTGGTTTCCCATGGCTACCCTTCTATTTCACAGTGCTATACTCTACCTAAATGACGACTTCACTGGGGGTGAATTTTTCTTCGCTCACAACAATCTCTCAACACAGGTTAACATCTATTTTCTCTCCTTATACATCCGCTCACATAATCCTTACAAATCTATAATCATAAGTTTCGGTATTATTTTGGAGAAATACCGTAATATGTTTTGTTTAGACATGTGGGCTAACATATTAGCCATACATATTGTATAATATTAGATATAAAAAGGTGCCAACTTTTTGAATAAGATTAAAATGCATAAGCATTTCATATATGAAGATTTCACCCGATGAAATATACCCATTGGTTCTTATATACTATATATACTATTGGGGAGAAATTCACAGAAAAAACCCTATTTCTATGGGACTTGAACCAACAACCTTCAGATAGACAGTCTGGTGCTCTACCAAGTGAGCTACAGGGGCAGACTTTCTCCTGTGCTCTTACGTATTTCAGCTCAGTTGGTAGAGCAGCAGACCAGTTATCTGAAGGTCCTGGGATCGAATTCCATCAGAGGTATAGGTTTTTCCGTGCATTCCTCTGCAGCTATTCAAAGAGCCACATTAGCTACCCCGATTAACATAACAGTATAGTAAATCTGATTAGGTAACAGTACACGGCGTCATCGTCTCTGTCGACTAAGTCAGTGAATTCTCTTGTTTACGGTTTATAACTGAGCGACAGTTTGACGGTCGATGAAAATCTCGCTGGTGAAAGTGTAGGGTCATGGAGAAACGCAGTGATCTGTGCAATCTCCGTGAAATGATACGATTGTTATACACGCTTCGATATTGATAATCAGCAAATTTGTTACAATATGTAACTAACATGACTGTCACGGAATAACTGTTATCACCATCCTCTTACTCCAAGTTTGCTCATGTCGGTTGATATCAACCAGATGATAATTAAACAAAAGTTAAACACACTGAAATTAAATCCCGGTATCAACCGATAAATGTCACGGTAAATGAGAAGCAGTTCCCTAATTTTTAGATCCCCCGAGCGAACGCTCCGGTCTCAACTACACCAAATGAACAACATATATATGTACTACTCAGCATTCTCATTATGAAGTCCCGATAAAGATTTATCCACTATTATGTATGACTGTTATTCAACTGAAGTTGCTATTAATCTCCTTGATAACAACGTGATGTACCTGGTAATGTTTATAATAAACTCACCGAAGCAACTCCTAGGACATTTGGCATGTCTGAATCGCAGGTTCCATACAGTGTCTGATTCAAGAACTTCTCTAAATCCATTGAATCAGTTACAGTCAAACCTCTATTAAGCGGCAACTCACGGGAATCACGAAAAAGTGGCCGTTAAGACAGGTGGCCGTTTAATTCAAGTTTGAAATTTTGACTAGTGTACATGACGTGAGAAATTTGAAGTTACCGTTACGACAGGTGCCCGCTTAATACAGGTGGCGGTTCAGGCAGGTTTGACTGTATATGGTATCAACTTCGTTAGTCTGCAATTACTGAATTTGCCAAGAAATCCAATCTTGAGTGTTCTGTAACTGTGCTGTACCAATCTGTATCTTATTTCTAGATGCCAGAATGTGTTGAGACATTTAAAAACATTTAAAACAATTTTAACTATTTTAAGTATTTCTATTTATTAAAAAATCAATAAAATAAAGTTTTTGTATCCAACTGGTATTGTATTCATCTTATTGGACGGGCACAAATCATTGTCAACTACATCGTTATGTAAAAGCACTAATTAAAAAATGAAAAAATAAAGTGTTCATTAAAACTCATTCAACCAGAAGCGAAGGTTGTTAATTAATCACAACACACATTTTCAAAGAGCGCACTTTCTTAAAAACAATTGACTAGAAGCGGTAGCATAAATTTCAAAAGACAAGTAATATCAGCACTAAAAACGTACAATATTCAATTTTTATCACCGAATATCACCGAATATCACATATACGCAATGTTCCAATGAGCATTGTGATAAAATCACATGCCAAATCACAATAAACATCATTAAATATTATGTTAACAAGTACAAAAATTTAATATTCCTAAGATTGGTACTTTAAAAAACACAACAACAAATATCCATATTTTTTACTAGACCGATATGCGTGACATATCCCCACACATGAAATTTTATGCGCACATATTTTTGGTTGAGATTGTCAGGTGATTATCATAAGTAAACCCTGATATCTTGAAACCATACGACTATACAATAACAGTGAAACAATATATTGGGGGTCAATGAGACAATAAAAAATGCTCTAATACATACCAATACAAAGTAATAAGAATAATACAAGATAAAGAATAATAAAAATAACCTGATGTCGACGCAAACAATTGCAGTTAATATTTCTGTTGTTATGGATTACAGTTGTTCATATCTACTATAATACTGGGATTGCGATAAGATGCATTTTTATAGGGCGTGTCCTGTATAGATGCATTCAGTGGCACTTGATTACACGCGCCAATCATCTTAGAACTCTGAAAACACTTACTGATACTAAAGAAGAAAAGATAATAAAGCTGAATCAAACCCCGTTGATATACTTATCAGTTATCACTATGTCTAGTGGGTATGAATATGATTTACATAATAGTCACTTTTTCAGATCTAAAGTGTTTTTCTGCAATGTTATAAATGCGAAGAAAGATCAACTAAAATTACTAAATGCTATTTGTATGTGCATTGATGAAAATAATAATCCCATGATTGTAAACTGGCCGATTTATTCACAACTTTCCGTTGAAATCAAGATATTAGAATTTTTCAAAACTTCTATAATATGCGTCTAGATGGTACACGTCTTATTTACACTAACCAGCCTCTTACAGGGTATGTCTGATAGACATGCTTTTAAATGGAATGCGTCTAATTGTAAATATATCATAGTATTGGCCTGCAACATTTCACAATAGGAGTAAATAAATACCATCATGATATTATATGATATATATTTTGGCTGTACTGTATAATTTCAATTATATATACTTTCCCTTGGATACCAGATAGACCAGTGGCTAACGTAGATAAATTTAATCATTTTTATGAGAAGGCCACCAGTTCGGAAATACGCAACTCGTTCCTTAGAGCTTGCCTGTTTAGTTTGTAGGATAGAGACAGTGAAAGGTACTATTTTAATTTGTGGTGTCAAAAAAGCTCAGACATTATAGCGTTGTCTAATGATGATTGTGAAGAAATACAGGCAGAAAATTGACAAAATTGCAGTTTCGGTGAACGAAAAAAATTGTTTGCTCGAGATGCTAATCTTTAGCGAAGAGCAGATGCCAGGTTTGCATCAAAGTGAGCCTACGGACCTGATATGGTTCAGGCCTATTGAATCCAATAAAAAAAATTATAGATATCAAAGATTTGAGAAATCCAACATACAACCGGAATAGACTGATCAATTGACTATTGGAATAGTAAGTTCGGTAGACGGAAGTCCACTTGCTATTTGTGGTTTCTAAACAAGAGTTTTTTGAACATTGTAGACAACAACTACAGAAAGTATCTACCAAGTCTAATATACATCATGTGGCAAATCGTGTAGTACAAATAGAAAATTCTGCCACATTGCACCCTGTATTAATATACCAAAAGTGTTCTCTACAAAATCAGAGGGGAGAGTAATTCCAGCTAAATGATTTTTCGAAGAAATACTGCATATTTCATCATTGCTAATGGCTTCATTCAGTGTGTTATTGCGTGGTACTGCTGATGTTTTTTTATGAATTCGCAGCCAACTAAACATCACAGACGCAAAGCGTGTGCTCCCCAAATAAACGGAGTGTACAGAATTTCCTTCTGCGGTACGATGGTGCTAAAAATAATACTAATAATAATGGGGTTTAAAAGCACTAAAATCGGGTTACAAACCTCTCAGTCATGATGTACAAAGAGTTAAGAAAACTAAAAATAAGCTGTAGTAAAAAGTGAGTTTTCAGCCTGGATTTAAATACTTAAGAGAAAATGAATCCGATGATCTTAGTGCTAATGGTAAACTGACTAGAGAAGCAACAGCGAGCAGAAGACACCAGATGGCATGTTGGTAAGATATCGGCCATACGATCGAGGCCGTCTCGACGGTGCATAGTATGATACGAGAGTATTGATATATCGCGGCGCAGTGCAGTGAAGAGCTATGTACATAACGACAATGACTTTGAACTCGATGCAGAGATGTATCGCTGACCAGTGGAGTTCCTTAAGGAGCAGTGTGATCCGGCAGTATTTAGAGCGGCACATTATTACACGACAGGCCATATTCTGTACTCGATTAAGGTGATTAAACAACTTTACCGAACAACCAGACAGAATCATCCAGCCGTGAGGTTATCAGCAAATCAACGAGTGCAGCGGTGATGTCATGTGAGATGAAAGGGCGGATACGACGAATATAACGAAGCTGACAAAAACACTATTCGCAAAAATCAGTGAGATCCGTGTTTACGATGCTAGTTTTCACATCCCATAATGCCTCAAAGCTGTTTTTTGACACCATAAAGTTCAACCCTGAACTGTACTTGCATTATACCTTGAAATCTTATGCCAAAGCACAATAGACATCAGTGCCTCGAATATGCTGCGCTTCCATGACAACAATTAACCTGTGCCTAAAACCTGACAATTTTCAGAAATCTCATCAAAATGCTTTGGTTTTCTAAATATCTACAGCCTCTAATGAACACCTCGTCATAATAAGGCAGCAGTTAACGGCGCATGATTTACTATAGTGTATTAAAAATATTAAGGAATAATCTAATAGGAACTAATTTAATAATAAGGAAGGATCTACAATTAATCTTAAATCTTTTTGCAATGTAACAAATTTGGACGAAACAACTAAACTAATGAGCAACGACCAAACTATACAGTTATTGCAAGAAAATTGTCATGTAATTAATTTTATGACAAATTTTACTCAATTTTTCCGGAAAATTTCACACAGTTCAGTATTAGAACAAGTATTTCAAGAAAATCTTTCTTGATGCAAATACGTGATCCAATATGCATATCAGTGAGAATTGGGTTAACGACAATGTTTAAGGTGTCATGAATGGTGTTCAGTATTTCTGGACTAATTGTGTTGCTTCATCTGTATAAAGATGAATATGGTTTGATATTTCAGTATTTGGTGACGCCCAAGTGCGGTCGTCTTGTGGCCTTCGATGCTGCACTTTACCATGGAGTGAAAGCGGTGTTAAATGGTCGGCGATGTGCAGTTGCCATGTGGTACACGTTGGATGCGAATCAGGAGGAGGTATCGCGGGTCCAAGCTGAGCGGCTGCTCAAATCGTTGGAGGAGAAACAGAGCAATGACGACGCGATAAAAGAGAGAAGGGTGAAGGAAGGAAGGGAAAAGGGAATAGAGACAGAAGAGGGGGGCGTGAGAGAGGGGAGGAAAATCACAATGGGCACAGAAGAGGGAAGCATGAGAGAGGGGAGGAAAATGGGAAGTGTGATAGAAGAAAAAGTGAAGGAGGGATTGATGGTTAAAGATGGGACCAAGCAAGAGGAAATGGTAGCAGAAGAGGTAATGATGGAGAAAACAACTGTGGAAAAGAGGATTGTGGAAGGGGAAATTGTGAAAGATTTAGTCAAACCATCGGTACAAAAAGATACGTCAAGTAAAGATGAATTGTGATTTGTCGGTGATAGTTTTTGCTGATTATTAGTATTTTTGTAATAAATTAGCCAAATCATCAACGCTTTGCAGAAGGTCACATTTTTTGGCAAGACAATGGTGTTAGATGTCAATGCATTGATTTAATTGTGAACAAAAAATTTTAGTATTAGTTAATGGAAAGTGAACTAATTGAAAATATTATTTTTTCATTATACTAATTCAGAATTGTTATTTCCTTTTCGACATAATAAATGAATGTACTGAAATGGCCTGGCTGTTTACTCGACGCATAACTACTCATAAATAACTGCGTTTCCATCGAAATTATTTGATGAAAAAGTTCAAGTGTCAAACGTAAAAGTGCATACATACCAAATGACGTCCCTTAATTTTCGATTTACGGTTGATGGCAATGAACGGAGAGCTATTATTAAAGAATGCAGTTTATTGTATGAGATGGTTATCTCTCCAGCTAATGTATTGGATTAATGTTAGGAAAGGTGAGGCAACAATATATGACATGAAAATAATTCCAAAATTTTATACTTGTCTAATGAAGAACTTGCGTAGTTTGTAAGATCCCCAACTTCATGTAGTTTCAGAAAATATATGGTTAGGGGGTGACCTCCAAAGCCATCTGAGGTGTTCGAACCCACATACAGACAGGATTACAACTTTATAAGATAGGTGTTCTCCCAGGTGTTATTTGTTAGCTGCTTGATTAACTCCATCAAAACACAGGTAGATAAATAGTTCAAACTGCAATATCGCCTTCGTTGAATGTGCCAAATATGCATGATATATGGGCTAGATATGTCACTCAATTTGTAAATTGCTTATGTCTTCATTTGCAAAGAAGGTATATTCAGGCTGTGATGACTCGATGTCACCACATTTCAAACACTAAATACTCATCCATATTGACTAATTCTTCAAGGTTTTTACACATTTTTCCGTTGCCTGCCAATAGACATTCAATTTTTCCAGCACATAAATTCCGGTGTCTTTTTTAGATTTCATTACCTTCGTAACTTCGACGATATATTGTAATGACTATGCTTCGTATAACTGCTTTTGACTGTATTTTAAAAGTATCCTGAATATCTTAATATATCGGTCCAATTTTTGGAATACTAATAACGCTATTAACACTGTAACAGTGGGTATTTAATTCCTGTTTTACCGATTGGTAAGTAATAATCCTTCCTGTGTTCTTCGCGAAACTGCGTGTGACAGCCATCTTTATTTTACTGCGATTCAGTCGACACGCGGGTTTGATGTGTCAACGAAATCAGACGCATTGAAATTGCAGAACTTGGATGTCGTGGGAGGCCTCGAAGGACCTAGATTAAATGCAAAGCAAATGATACTCGCCTTGCAATATATCTGGCATTGAATGTCTGAATAGTAATACAATGTACGTGTGAGTTCGAAGCACACGTTCCGAAAGGATTTTTTCCGCAATAGTAAACACAAACTAGCCATGATGATGATATATAAAGTATTTACAACTTGCTGGTAATATCAGGCTTATTAGATATCAGATGTAGACTTTTGTGAGTTCTACAAGGCATAATTTGTTCCCATAAAATCTAAAAAAACGCTAATGTTATTGCCGTAGACCTGAGGCGGATTTTTAAAATTACTCCAGCTATCATATAGAGTCACTCGGGAGTTCAAAATAATATGTACATAAAATTTTTAAATAAACGCCAATATTACCTCAGTAGCCCAGTTAAAAGGCAATAACTCAGTATTACCGATTTTTACTGCTTTACAAACACGCATGTTTACAAAGTTATGCTACATATGGTTTTGCCTAAGTGCATAAATGCGTCGGTATTATCAAATACTTCAACCAGAAAGCGGTATAAAAATATAAAAAAAATCCTTGATGCAGACGGTATTTTGAATAACTAAACGGTTATAAATCACTAATTTACATACTTTTTAAACCCCTTTATATAGTCTTTGCTCGCCACAGGTAGGCAAGCGTCGGTAAAATCACCTTTGCTATGGCTAGCAATATTTGTTCTTTTACTAATACATAATCAACAGAATGTCGCATATGTACAATTATGGCATAGTGAAGTGTGTATACGTGTAGATGTGATTAAATTACATAATAGAATGATAGTTTCAGGTGTATAGCAGGAGGCGTTATAGTTTCCACTTGAATTTATTTAAAGAGGATGAGGATTTGATATCGAGTGGTAATTGATTGAAGACACAAGGCCCAAGGTAATAGAGACAACGTTGACCCACAGTCTTATGCATGCTGCACACGGTGAAAGAGACGTTGAACCCGATGTAAGATCATATCGCGTTTGTAAAGGATTGGAGAAATTATCCTGGATGTTTGGTAACATTTGGTTGGAACGTTATTCTGTTTATTTGTTCCGGCCGATAATTGCATTTCGGTAAAACTTGCTGAATATCATTTGCACGTAAAAATTGACGGAGTGGTTAGCCGACCAAAGTAGGGAATATATCCACGAAATATTTGATATATTTGTAATGAGAACGGATATAGCTCCAGGAACGGTAAGAGCGATGTGAATTACGGATACCGGTAGAAGGGCCATGATGCTAGTTTTCGCGGTTTTGTACGCAGAACTGTCGGCCGCAGACGACTCTTGTCGCGTCATGGATAAATGCTTCCGGTAACTCCGCCAGAACGAGGCGATGATGGCTATTGATAAAATTGTTAATAATATTCCTGGGATCGCGCAATAAATAATCAGTGAGAATGGATAAAAGTAGTTGTAGACAAATGTTTTAAATCGTGGACGTACATCAACAGCTATAGTAAAGACTCTATAGCCTGACTTTGTTCCTAGATAAACATCAATAAGTGTATACGTGCGTAAAATTACAATGTAATATAAATGGAATGCTGTAATGATTGCAACGCTCGACCACAAAGCGAATTTTGTATCCGATGTTTTTATGTGGAGTGGTTTAATCATAGCATACAGTTTATACGCATTGACAAGAACCAAAATCCAAGCAGAAGATATCATTGCAGCATCGCCAAAATACCGACTGAGAATGTATGACCATCCATGAAAACCATTTTCGTCTTCCATTGTGAAAATTTTGGTAGCGGATATGGTAAACCGAAAAAAATACGCGCCCATCTCACAGGCGACTTTGATAAGATCCATGAGCGACAGGAATAAAAAGAAGGTAAATATCGGCGACTTGGCGTAGAGACGATGGTAAAGGATTGAAGTAAACGCTGAACCGTTGCCAAACACTCCGACAAAGAAGATCACTGCTATGGTATACTTGATGGTGGCTGGTATTGGGTAGGAGATATACAACTTCTCCAGTTCCGTAATGTTAGATACATTCGTCATTGTAGTATGCTGGTGAGTAGGCAACGTGAACCTATAGCCAGAGTTGGTTAAATTTTATTTGATTTCTTCAATATAAATACTATATTTATAAGCTTATATGTGATATATAAATTTAGTTTTTTTATTTAGTAATATAATTGTCGTTATTTACTGTATTCATCATGGAACTGCAACTTATCACGTGGTCTGCCCGCATATATAAAAGAAAATATGAATTTTACCCAATTATGTAATTATTTCGACAGGTGTATTGCATTTAGACGTAGACTTTGAACTTAGCATTATAGATTTTATAGAAATGCGAGGATCTCATGCAACAAAGGAAAACAATTATAGGTCATCGCAAATTGCCTCTGCAGCCTCAATCATCACATCCACATGATGGAAATGCCAATCATAACCAGACCATAACTGTTCGTGTGTATCACGAAAATAACACCACAATGAACCGGATATGCCCAGAAACCCAATGAACAAGACTTTACGTTACCGATAAGTCTGATTTAATAACATGCTTTGTAAGCTTATTATTCACAAAATAGTGTCGTGATACCTCCATCTCTCTCCCTGCCCAACACCCCCAACACAGAGAGAGTGTGTGTGTGTGTGTGTGCGTGCGTGTGTGTGTGCTGGATGAGCACATTCGCGTTACGCACAAAACAAAAACGGACATTCGCGCATTGTGACACTATCGATCGGAATTATCACGAGCAATCTTTTCCAGGAATTCCGTGTAAATGCTGCGGTATATATTATGAAACGTGGAACCAGCATCGGGATCAACAACGCTTGGTTGAAGTTCGGACATACGCCTGTCGCTACTGCAAAATTCTGCGCGATGGCGTTGGAACCCGCAGTACAGACGAACGTGAAAAACACCAATTCGATACTGGCGATAATCGGGAACCTGCGAAGAAGGCCCGCCAATCATGCAACTGGTGCGGACGATATCTAGAGCTCGTCAACGGGGGACACTATTGCGTTCAGTGTAAAGATGGTGGTCGCGAATGTTGATCATGTCATCGACCAATGCCGGAAGAATATTGTAATTCTTCACAAGATACCTGCCAGGCATGTTACAAAAGAAAAACTGTACAAGACGGAGGGCAGCGGGAGACTTTCTAGGGAGAAGCCGTGGAATGCGAAATACTTTCGGAATATAGAGTTAACGATTCAATGCTTTTTTACGTATCTTTTTGATTCTGTGTCTGTTTTCCGTTGTTTATGTTTTGTGTGTTTTTTGAGCGCGTGCATGCGTGCGCGCCCGCGTGTGTGTGGATATGTCTGGAGTAATAGTGTAAAAAATCACACGCAAGTCAATCCAACAAATGTCGACTTTTCCATTTTTCATTTCAGAAAAGGAATCAAAATGAGATAATGTTGATGCAAGGAATCGTGAGTACGATAGCATTCGACCATCCTAAAATATTCACAGGAGCAAGAGACATACGGATTGAACTTACAAAAACGGACGAATTCGCTAGCTCTGTATGGGTACGTTTCGATTTTTTTTTTTACGAAAACCCCTTCAGCCGTCAGTGGCTAAGGGCGTTCGCATTAAGCGAACTAATTTGTATGATGGTTGCTCTTTTTCATTTAGGTGTATGTAGATATTCTTGAATAGTTATTGGAAGGTAAATTTTCTTGGGTAGTTAATGTGAGGTAAATATTCTTTGGTATTGTTTTTGAAGGTAAATATTCTTAGGTAGTTATTGAGTGGTAGATATTCTTTGGTAGTTATCGTGGGGTATTTATTAAAGCCAGTGAGTGAAAAGAAAGGACTCCCTACCAGACTCGAACCCGGAACCACACAGTCACGACTCTGAGACTCTCTCTAGCGAACTCTAAGACCCAGGACAAAATTTTCTTGGACTAGACTTTCTCCCTAATAACAGCGTCATTAATCGTCTCACAATGGTCTTGAGGGGGGATAACAACGTCATTAATCGCGTTTAGAGATCCTATAAAAACAGAGATGCGACAACCCGGGTCACAATTTTGATTGGTTAATCGCATGGAAGCCATCTTGTGCCTTTCCACCGGAATGTTTACCTTGGTTACCTTTATAAAAAGTAATACTTATTCTTGCCTTCTGCGTGTTTGGCTGCAGTTAGCAGGCCAACAAGAGGTATAAAATGCTTCCT
>WURV02165757.1:0-14967 GCA_011762755.2 Epimenia babai
ATTACATGAGCCATCTTGACTATTGTTGAGAACACGTTGTTATGACAACGTGACGTCACCACTTGAGTACTCTATTTATAGGCTTCAATGAATCTGGAGTGGCTTTGAGGGAATTTTGATGCGCCCTCTTTCGACTGCCTGTCACGTCATGTATAGTTTTCAACCCGCTTTTATTGCCCTCTGTTTTCACTGAGTGTTTGTGGTTTTCCGAAGCACTTGGGTCGATAGTTTCATTTTTGTTAACGGCGTGCTCGTCAGTGGATTGGTCCAGTGTGCTATTCTGAATTTAGATATAAGTGCATTATTATTATTGTTTATCATTATTACGTATTACTTATAGTTGCTGTCAAATGATAGGCTACCCTAGAGCATGACACTATATACAGAGCCTGTTGACAACTAGAACATAAGCAACTTGGCATAAGTAAAAATAATGAAGTTAAAATACACAATGACAGCCAAAAATGCTCTAATGTCGTTTATAATGTATTATAAATATTGATGTATTGTAAATAACATATTTAATTGGACCGCAGGTTGCAGAATGCTGATTTAACCTGCCTCAAACATCTAGACGTCTGTACTTAGAGCCGACAGGTGACAAATTATTAAGGTAACAGAAATGCAATGAAATTTGATTGATTTATAGTCTCCTTTTAACACATGAAACTTTACAAATTTATGGTTACTATGAGTAACTCGAAACACAAGGAATTTGGTTCAAAATCAAACTCGGTATATCATAAATAAATTGGAAATAAAACAGACACATAAAGTAAGATCACATAAAAAGAAAATATAACTAAATATATTACAGCACAGATGCTTTATTGACAAACATTAGATATTGATGGAGAGACACAAGGCTTATCTCAGTGTAATAATTATGTACAATATGAAAGCGTGTGTTCTCTGTGTCATAAATGGATATGATCTATGTGTCGTGTAGGCCATTACTGGCCCTTTACTAAACTAACCCAGAATATGATGTCATTACGTATGGATGGGGGCAGTGCTTACAGTGTTTGACCACGAGAACCTGGTTCAATTCCTGCTCTTGCCAGTATACTGGCTTAAACCCCTGAGCTAGTGGGAGGGTCTGGGTAACTCTTGCAGCGCGTTTCTATAGCTCTGATGTGACTGTGCTTCAGATTCTATGTACGAGCTCTGTATGTCACTTACATCATCCCATTATAAATAACCATTAACTATCATAGACTTAGTGGAGTGTGTGACATATGAAGAGGTTAGAAACCAATGGCATGAATTAGTGAGGTTAATCAATTTGTTGCATTAAACACATTTGTAGGCTAGTTTTGAAAGGGGTTAACAATGGCTAAGACAATGATTACCTGTAATCAGCCTATCGCTAAATACATAAGCAAATAGAATGTATATACGTACAAGTATACTGCATCAGGTGTTATTCAAACAATTAGAATGTGGACTTATACTATGTGGCTAAGACAACAACCCACATCTCTATATTAGTCGACTTTGGTTTCATTCAGGGAGTATATGTCCATCATATACCGACATGTCAATACGATATGTCAAACTTTCTGCACTTACATCTGTTTACGTGATGGCTCGGTGATTTCGTATTTCTCTGTCTGCCCGCCGCTCTTCATTATGTGACTAAACAACTGCGCCGCATCGCGTTTCCGACTCACAACCAGATAACGATTGTGTCCCTTCCCGTGACTATGACCTTTCAACCCTAATAGCGTGCACTGCTTATGAATCATCACACGTTCTTCTTTCGAAAACTCGGATGAAAATGCAATATCCCCTCCCTTCTTGGATTTCGCATAATTCAACAAAGTTTCATGGATAACCTCTCTGAAATCTGACCCAACACCCTTTTCTGAACTCGCTCCTAAACCCTCTCGATTTATGATCATTGGCCCAGCTTTCACAGGTTCAGAAATACCTTTACTGCCATCTTTCCCTATTCCTCCACCTATCCAACCCATTTTGCGTAACATTTTACTCCCTATATTAGAATCAGGAATGACTTCAGAATGTTTGGCTATGTTTCCCATAACTTCCTTACGTGACAACTTGCTCCTCTCTGCCCCGTCAATATGTTGTTTGATAGTTATGGTGTAGCATATCTGACGTAACTTCTCCAGAGCTTTCTCTGAAACAGTCGCTTTCACGTCTGCCCGCGATGGACCGACACACTCGAAAACAGACATGCCATTGATGCTCAAATTACACCTCACCTCCTCATCAATTCTCACATATTCATAACTCAGTGGCATTTTGTTAAAATCAGCGCTTCTGTGGAGCACACAAACAGCTGATTGGCTTCCCGGATTAGAATCATCACCTTTATGTTCTAAGATAAGAAAATTTGATAAATCGCCACAATTATGACTCTCACAGTTTTGAGATGCATGTTTACGTTTTCCTGCCAGTTTCTCTTGTCTGGTTGGTTCTGGTTGAGATGGTGCCAATAATCTGTTTGATGGTTTCCTGTCCTGGTGCATCGATGGCTGAACTTTAATAACACTCTGCCTTTGTGGGACTACACCCGATGATGACTGATCACACCGTTCTTCCTCACCAATGTCCTCAACCGCACCAACATTCTTCGTCTTGATTGGCATCGCTGATGTTTCCAAAACTTTATGCCCGTTTTCCTTTTGAATAACTCGAAATTCACCTTGTAATATTTTGCCAACTGCCAAATCATATGCATTATGTTTAGCAAGCTTTTTGTTTGTCCCCTTTCCGATAGAAACGCTAATGAAATCTAACAATAATTCACAATTAAAAACACGCTGACTTCGGCTGCTCGTTTCATGTAAAGCGTGATTTGTGACCATAGAAACTTTATCGAGGGCCTTCTGAAGGCGAGAGATGTTATTGTCAGCGTGAATGAGTTGCAAGCGTTGAAACAAGTCATGAAATTTCTGTTCTTCTTTGGATTTATTCGCGCAATTATGGCTACTCCCATTTCTGCTATGTGTCGCTGTCCCAAAATTTAATCGCGCGCATTTTGACGGAGGTAGCGGCACAGAGTTTTGCAATGAACACGGTGATACCTTGCAGATAGTTCTTTTTGTTCCACCTGGCAAATTGGCGCTGTCAGCCAATTTATGGGTTGATGGTTTGAACAAAGAATCGGGTATTTGCTGGATAGCATCGTCTAGATACCTACTATTTGATTCTCTTAATCGTATTAACTTTAATTCCTTAGCTATTAAACTCTCAACAGCTGTTTCTGATTGGGTTGCAGAGAAATCTATTACATCTAACGAGGGTGGTTGAATCTGACTTCCGGGCTTTATGCCACCCAATGACTGCAGTGCTACATCTGTACTCTGATACGAGGTCCGTGCTTTAACAAATGACATTTGGGGCATGATAATTTTCTTTCCTGGTAAACTCGCATATGTATTACTTGTTGACGTGGAAGCTTGTATAAATTTCACTTCAGTTAAGTCATCGGGAATCGGATCTTCCACTTGATTTTCCGAAGCTCGCACAAATTTGACTTCATTCTCCGATTTTTTCAAGTCTCTCAACCTTGCTACTTCAGGCAGACCCGTGGTCAACTGGTCAAGAAGCTGCATGACATTTCGTGGGTATCGACAGCCGTAGAGCTCATGGTTAATAAAGCAGTATGATAAACATATGAGCTTGTCATCATCGAATTTGCCATGGTGAGCACGCAAAAATATCTCCCGCAAATTCCATACTTTATCCGTATTTGTATCGTTGCGAAACAGATCGTAGCCGTCAAGTGTGGTGACTGACATACTTATACAGGGCTTCAGAAATAGCTCAACACACCTGAAAATACACAGAAAAAAGATATTACATAGAAGTGAGCGGATGAAGAACTTGATGATGATATATAGAAAGAACATTTCCATCATATTCGTATTTGTTTGACTGAGCTCACAGTTTAATAGGAGCGACTCGAATTTTAGTATGATATAGTCATCATGAGCCCCAATATATCAGCCCAAAGTTGTTCTTCGTGGATTCTAGTCAAGTGCGGGGAGGATGGGCGGAAGTTAAGAGTCCCCATACTCAATAAAACCAGGTAAGGTTAAGCGCATTACTGTGTTTAGACTGGTACTCAATACTATACTAAACCGTAAACCATATGTAGAAGCTAATTACCATAAGGGATCCGTAGTACGATCTATAACACAATTTTGTTATCTCCCCTAAATAGTTCATCTGCTTGAGTCGGTTCATGGTATATGACGTGAATCTACATGCATGAAGTATAGTACGGGAGATTGCGAAGCTTGAATCTCTATATTTCGCCATTTCCTGTGTCCCGTCTATTTTGGCACTGAGAAATGCAACAAGACGTCGCTTTTCTTTCAATTCTATTATTTAGGAAATTAACTACAAGCAAACGTCTTCACTACAAATGGCGTCAGTAAAACATGTGTATATACATGCCATACCAAAATATACATTGGAGCAAGAAAAGTGTGTCCATATATTGCAGCAAAAGACATCCACCTAAGAGTCGAGGTAGAAGAGGAAGGGGCGAGGTTTTTGGTGCTACTTTATAATCAAATGTCAGTCGCACGTACATCATTGCCCTGTTACATCCCTAATATATTTATATAATAAACCATTCCACGACAAATCTTTCTCGATATTTATGCACGAAAATCTTGCTCAATTTCCTGTTGTGGAAAAATCCCTGGTTTGTGCCGGTTCGAACTCGCAACCACTCGCATCCATAAAAGGCAGCGCTTCTAACCACTGGACCACTGGTGCCAGCCAATATATAATGGTGTGAAGGAAGGCCTTGTGTTTCCTTATTAAATACTATCTGAATAACCTGAATAAACATAAGCAAATATACTGCACAGTAATGTAACATAAATAATAATAACAGACTACACATCGAAGCTTTATAACAAACAATACGAAACTAAGTTAATAATACAGCATAACAATTATCATTTATTATTAGTTAAAGAGGGTGTATTTAAAGGCTTATCCTACAAGATATTTACAAATTGCCCTCATTACGCATGCTTTGCGTCTTTGACGTATACCGCGAGGTACCGGACGGTAATTACCTTGTCCGTACGCTCCGTACGGTATTTAGTACTGCCTGGTCACCGTTGAGTTTACAATTACCCTAGTGTCGTTAAGTTAGTACTAGTAAACTTAATTATGTGCACTGTCAACTGTCACTATTTTATTCCACGTTTACTATATCACATAAGAGTTCATTAGTGAGTCATCAACATATAAAATTAGCTTATAACAAAGCTAAAATGAAAAGTAATTCATTATCAACACGAGAACGACGATAATGAAACTTCTGTCGAGTGAAATCGAAACATAATTGCCTCCCCTTTGTTAGAATTAAAGGTTAATGTTATACAGATGGTTTTTAATTTCTACGTATTCAATAAAATGTTATGGATCGTTAAGTTCTGGAGTCAATTCAAAGTTTGAAATGCCTAATTCTATTGGTTAAAGCGCCTTATACACGATCTATATTATGAAACCATGGTTGCGACCGTCTATGGGTGAGATTGAATACTTGTGCAATTATAGAGTAAATCATATTCCCATAGAAATTTTTCAGACAATTGCGCAATATTATTAAAAGTGTGTGGTCGTCATGAATATAATTGCGCAATATTCAGTACATAACATGTTAAAACGGTCGGTGTGTGTCGTAAACATGGCGACTGGAGAGAAAGAAAAAAGGAGGTTTTTACGTGAGTGTTTAGAACTTTACCACTCATATCCAGTGCTATAGAACATCACGTCAAAAGTGATGATTATTGTAATCGCCGGATAAAGGAGGAAGCATATGGAGTTCTTTGTAAATAATATTTCAAATGTGGAAGAGAAGAAGTGAAAAGAATCTCTCTGAACAAATTTTAGAAAGGAACTAAAAAGGTACGTGATTGTGAGAAGTCTGCTGCAGGATCGGAGGATGTTTATGAGTCCACACTCTGGTACTACGACGATTTTCTATTTTTGATGCTCCAGGAAACACCATCAGAATCGAGGTCTTCAATACCCAGCACAACTGACAATGATTCCGTACTCGAATCAGTAGTCGATACTCAAAGAGTAAGTTACAACAATCTTTTATTCTTCTATTGATGACCAGGTACACATCGAGATTTAAGTGGGATATCGATCACCAAATTTTGAGACAATGACATTTGAAATGGACTCTAGGCTATCAAATGAAATTAAATTTTATTGATTTATAGTGCCATTTTAACACATGGCTATCGAAGACACTTTACAAATCTATGGTTACTATGAATAACTAGAAACACAAGGAATATGGTTCAAAATCGAAATCGGTATACCATGAATAAATTGAAAATCAAATAGACATATACAGTACGATCCCATATACAGAAAATACAACTAAAAAGATTACAGCACAGATCGGATATTTGTATAGTGTCAGACATATAAAAACGTTGTAAAACTATGTTAAATATCACACGAAAAACACAACATATAAGAAAATTACGTAGTATTCCACTATTAAATTACCTACTGTCAACTTAGCAAAAGCTATTCCAATGATCCATGTCCTAATTCCGAAAATGATGATATGATATCGTTTATTGCTTGTTTTATTGCCATGACCCTTATTTCTAATTTAATGACGTAAGGTAGGCCTATCCATAAAAGCTTGTTGATTTGTTGATCTACCGATCTTCGATGTCACCATCGACGTATCCAGGTTCATTTAGCGCAATGTGCAGTGAAGTATATCTGTATTTGTGTGCTGCAACTATCAGTTTAAATAAGTAAAATAATAGGACAAGACAAAAGCGTTCACTCGATCACAAAGCGCAGCCATTCTTCGTCTGCTGTTTTTATTCCCTATCATTACCGTAATTCAGACAGAAACTGTAATTACCGTAAAACAAAAAAACATAGATCACATAATATTACATGCAGTGTTCTGCCTGCCAAGACACGGAAGCTTTAGTACAGAAATAAGCCTTGAACATATCGCAGGCACATTATGATGATGCGGACTATTATGCTTGAATGCAGTCGTTAACGCTACGCGCACGAATGGATCAGATCAGATGTGCATGCTTCGTTGGCCACTCGGCAAATGAGGGAATTAATATAAGAAATATAACTGCGAAATTATATTGACCGTCGACGGTACCGGAAAATTTGAAAGGTTTATTGTTCCCTCACCCGTTTGAACGAATTTCGGGAATATTTATTGGGTAAACATGTGGAACAGTGAATAAATCACCATACAAATATATATTAGGACAAGCATTTGAAGAAACATATGTAAATATACATGTAATCGTAACTGCATCAATACATTTATATATTAACATACTGTACAAAATTTTAGGCTTGAAATATTGTAAGCGCATAATCTAAACATAATCGCTAGAAATACCCTGGTGAGACAAAAATCAATACCAATTACAAAATCTATTCAATATTATGTGATGACATTCGTTGCAGTATAGATGACTTCGAAAAATATTATCCTCCGAGAATTTTTGCGTGTGTGGTGCATAGATAGTACGGTAAGACCATATTGTATTGACAAAGATTCATTCCTAAATTTGTCAGCTAAGTACAAGTATTTACCCAAGGAGGGTACCGCGGGAAAATTCTTCGATATAAGTGCGCAATTATTCCGTGTATGGGGGGGGGGACTTAAGAATTATATAAATCCTGCTGTAATTTGCCGATGGTTATTCACCCTACAACAAAGTCTAATTTAGTGTAACTACGTAAATATCGTGTAGTTTACACCTATTATTCGTACGTTTCAGCATATTTTCGTGTTGCTGTATATTCAAGTGAAGAATAACCTCAACATAATTACTGTATCTCCTAAATTATTACCTCCAGTCGCCGACTATATATTTTCGTCATCATTCCTGTGGACAATCTTTATTACTCATAAAATTTTTTTTATAATAATTTTACTGTATGTATTTCACTGGAATTTATTTGTTTGTGCTGTATATGATCGTAGATAATGTAGGCAGATGAGTAGGTTGACTATGACATTACAGGCGTAGGTTATTGGCAGTGTTTGCTCGTGTAATGTGTGTTTTACAGTTCGGTATTCGTAGCCTATAGTAAAATTATGCGACTTATTATTACTGGCCAAAGCACTTGTACCTGGTAGCTGTTCAAAAAATTCTTTTGTAAGACAGGGGAGTCAATTTACTGATTTTTTGTGGAGAATAAATATGCATTTTAATACTATAAAATTTAAAATGACATAAGGGGAAAACTTAATTTTTTTGTCATACCAAGTCATAATTGAGAACAATGCTAGACCTTTTGAGACTGATTGAATTTATTCGTGGATGAATTTCGAATAATTATATGTAATATGCTTCGTCAGGCAATCAAATAAAATTGTTCAACTTGATATATATATAAGAAATATACTAAAATTTTCGGACAAGAGTGCGTAATACTAATACTGAATTGTGGAGATCACATGAAGAGATGATCTATAAACGAAAACCGTCATCAGATCCTTGACGTAAGACGTTGTCATCGTATCATAGGTACAGAAAAACCAGGTAGTAGTGGACATGATTAAAATAATGATCAAGTAAATTCAATAGACACAATTATGGGTGGCAGTAAACTGGACAGGGTATAAAGGAACAATAAAAGCGACTGTGAATGAATCGAGTGACACAGGGAAATATATGGGAACACGGACACATAGACACACATGACAAATTAAGTACCCAATAACGAAAGAATATTAAAGGAAAACGACATAACATAAAAAAAAACAATATTTACCCCATAAACTATGTTGCAAAATATGCAATCTTCGGCTGAATACACAAAATCGACTGTAACGCGCCATAATACTTAATGGGACTTGCTTCAACTAAAATCTGGACCTAGAATATATTTTGAATGAATATGTTTTGGTACTTGGGCTTTGGTACTTTGAGGCGATCACACAGGGATACAATTAACCGCGATTGCTTTCTTGCTTAAATTGTCATTCTTCCAAAATGGCGCTGCGAACGAGCATTTCTGTGACGAGGTACGGATCGCAGTTTGACGAAGGTCGCCTATCTTCCAGATACCCACATCTCTCTTGGGCCACTACGCGCGGAATGCGAATGCTCGCACCGCGATTAGCGACTCCAGCCGAAAATTCGTGAATGTTGCACGTTTCATCGCTTCCCATTAGACGGTGTTGATTGTCTTTGCCTTGGTGCGGATCATAAAAGGTAATGTCCCTTGCGTGTTGCCTTGACAATCTGGCTATAGCTCTCTCGATATGTCTGGAAATAGATCGATATGGACAGCCGGTCAGCCTCACCTGGAGTCATTAAACAACAAATAAACCTTCCTTCCGCGATGCGTGCAGCATTGTATCCCGAAAGCTGGAAATCATTGCGTTATACACTGTTTGGATGCTATGGCAACTGTAAATGCTATAAACATTTATGTCTTTGCGATATTATACATGTATTACATACATATAAACGTACTCGATTCCGTTAGGAGCGCGCATGGTTGCAGTGCTGAAGTTGGTGTGTGCGCCTGCTCCGTGCCAGGCTCCGGGCATAGGTTTTGGGTCGAGGCTGACCACGATGCCGAAGTCTTCGGCGACACGATGCAGAATATAGCGCGACATCCACACATGGTCACCGATCGCAATACCCTCACAAGGTCCGATCTGGTACTCCCACTAAACAGAATATCTTTTCATGGGAAATTTTGCTTTGCAAAATTCGTTGTGCCTATTAAAAAATAAATTATCATAAAATAATGTCAAACAAATGCAAATCTAGATCTCAGAAACATCTAGATGTTGAACAGCTTCGGGTGAAACACCAAGTTCAGGCTGTTTGTAAGCGTTGTAGCGACTTCCCTGATGTATAGCTATGAAACATGGAAGATAACAAAAGGCGGTAACAAGAAACTAGACCTACCCTAGAAAGAGACACGTGCCACAGCCATCGACTGGGCAGCGTGGACGAAGAGTGCGGAGGCCGTGTGTCCCATTTGGTACGAAGTGGATAGGTTAAGATGAAGTGAATAATTAAGGATGAATTACCTGCGCCGGCATCACCTCGGCGTTGTAACCTCCAATGTTTACGCCAGCGTAAAGACACGTCCGATAGTGGGCCTCAACCACGTCTCTACCGAAGACTTTGTTTGCACCGACTCCGCAGTAGTACGGCCCTGCGTTTAGAAGTATGGTCATGAATACTCTGTTCAACCAGTACTGGCTCTGGTCTCTAGTCCCTCGACAATCGACAATAATTGAAAGAATGATTATTTCGAGCTCCTGGGATATATATATAGTATATATAATATATTTTGAATAAAAAATAGTTATTATGATTGTCGACCTAGCACCATTTTGTCTAGAAATTTCTAGCTCGATCATTAGTGAAGCAATACAGACTTATATAGTCGCACTAGAACCCTGGTGAACCCTGAAGCACTAGTGGCCAATAGTCGGTTGTTAAACGTCAATAAAATATAATAAAGCATAGCAATACCCTGAGGTCCGGGAAAGCCCTGTTTCGGCCATCCGTATGGGTGGTTGTCTACGTCTTTGAGCGTATATTCCTGTCCGATTCCGAACCAAGGATGGTCTGCCGCAGCTCGCTCCATGATTTTATTGCACGAGAACCGGTTGTTTGTTTCTAACAAATACACGACATTGCTGAGCAACTTGTAAACTGGTATGTCATAATACCCACAAGCTGAACAACTTGTTGTTTTCGAACCTATAATCCATATCTGCTTATAGTGTACCCAGACGATTTACAAGTGTACTCCAGTGCCAAAATACAAAGATCGCAAATGATATGAGATTCTAATGTAGACAATCCTTTGTCATGGTATCGAGTGAACCAGGGGGTGATGAGTGGGACCGCCACCAGTCGCGAGTTAGAATTACAATAAATAATGTGCCCCACCACGACTGCCGTTCCTGTTATTCAGTAAACTACTCAACTAAAATAGGCAAGTTAACATTACACAGTGTTACCGTTTCAAGCGTCTCCCATTTAGGATCAATTCAGCGAGCGAGATTTTCCGGCGCAAAATGTGCTAGTTGCTCGACGACGTACCCGGATGTGTGGTCTATATTGATGATATATTAGTCTATGAGCGAGCACGATGAGAGCCTGCGTAATGTCATGCACGTTCTCAATGGAGCGGGACATGAGCTCAGCATGTCTAAATGCAAATTTTAGGCAAAACGAACTAAAATTCCCTGGTCTGAAACTGTCGAAAGACGGAATCAGCATTGACGAGGATCGCATCGCAGCCATAAAATCGTTGAGCGAGCCGACAAACGCGACGGAATTAAAGCGAGTTTTAGGCATGATAAATTATGTAGCGTTGTACGTGAGTAATCTGTCTTCAATTCTTGAGCCTATGAACGCGCTTCTGCGCAAAGAAGCCATTTGGAACTGGGGTCCCGATCAACGTAGCACAAACTCTCATTTCATCAGCGCCCGTGTTAGCCTCCTACGACCCCAACTTCCTATTGTCGCCCCGGCCGACTCTAGTAGTTACGCGATTGGTGGTTGCATCAGTCAGTTACATGGTGATAAATGGAAATCTGTCGCATTCTGGTCGCAGTCACTTTCAGAGTGTGAACGTCGCTACGCGCTAATAAAGAAAGAGTTTACAGATTTTTTAAGAGCTTTAACGTAGGTGTGCGAGCATTTCGATCGATACTTATTTGGTTTCTCTGACAGCCAGCCGCGATCTGATGAATGTACCATTGCGCTGCCAAGGGTACTTGATACGCCTCATGAGGTATAAGCCCCTCATCAAACATTTTCCAGGCAAGAACCTTATAGTATCAGACACCCTAGGTAACCTGCTACTAGAACTTGATGTTAATCATTATATTTATCACATTTATGCAGCATGGCCCATTAGTGACAAAAAGCTGGAAAGAATCAAAATGGCAACTAAAATTGAATTGCCAGATTTATACAATTATGTGAAAATACAAAGGTAACACCTTGTTGACCAACTATATAAGAATTAACACAAGCTTTCGTAAATCAAGTATACTTCATCAGGTGTAATGAGTGGGCAGAGGTGGCACACAGATCAAATACTTGACCAAAATCACACTGTAACTAGAAAGATCAGAGAGAAGACAATAAAGGACATGATCAAAGCCACGACTGGAGTTGAGAGAAGACAACTGTGTATGAACAAAGGACAAACACAACGTGTAGAGCTATAGAAAGTGGGAAAATAAAGTGAGACTGCCAAAAGGTAGTAAGAAAACAACAGGTGGTCAGAAAAATATAGCATGCAGAAAAGTAGTAGGAACAAAAGGAGGTATATAAGGGGGATAAATAAGGGTGATAATATATGTAGAAATTGGCTGTGATAGGCTGTCAATAGTATGTCTAATGTGGAGAGATTAGTCGCTATTAATGGTAGTATCAATTCGGCAATAACCATACCTTAGAGCTCAGACCTACCTGCAGGTTTCATGTCGTATTTGTACACGTCACACAGGACCAAACGGTGTTTGCCGCGACGGAACGGGTCGTTAAAGAGACAAACGGGTTTAACGTACATATCCGTTTTGGAACCCTCCACTTGGCCTCTACTCGACCCGTCATAATTCCACATGGGACAGTCTATAAACGCAAAAGTAATACGTTCTCTATGTCACATATTTCGGCGATAATATAATTTTGTCTTCATAAAGCTATCCAACTGTCTACCAACCAATTCAATATTATCTTTAACGGATACTGTACAACGCCGTCATATTATCTATGCTCTATTGGACTTGAAGCAACTAACAAAGAAGTCACTTATTGCGATTGCAGTATTTTACCATCTGCGGTCTTGGGAGTTACGTCGAGCGTGCGACATTTGCTACGTAGCCCTTCTCCCGTACCGTCGATCCATACGTACTCAACTTGCGCGCGATCGCCTGTATCGAGTTCCATGTAACGTCCTAATACGGGTTTCGTTACAAATGACATAGCGCCAATCTGCAAATCAATTTCGTAACGTGTCTATAATTGCTGAATATTGACCACCTTACAAGTTGGTCTTTTATAATCTCCAAAATGTTATTGTATTATATTGTAGCCTACAAAAGACAAAGAATTCTCCTATATGTTCCCGTCATCCCCGTATCGTTGTTTACCGCTGTCCGCAATACATACACCTACATTCAGAGAAACCTTGTCTTTTAATAGTTACATAAAAATAATCCCGTGGTTACCTGTGTAGCAATTGAAGTACAAGCATTTATTACATTACTTGAAAGCAGGATAAATTCTTCTAACTTCGAACATTAGCGATTATTACATTATATAAACAAGAGGCCCAAGATACCTCAAGACGTTCACCTAAAAAAAGAGAAAAAAGACAGAACAAGAGGCCAAGAAGGCCATCTCGATATTAGAACGAGAAGACATGGAGACTGCTTGACATCAAAAACAGGAGGCCAAAGAGATCTGACAATACCCATTATGACACTAAAACAAGAAAATGCAGATCTGTGGGAAAACCCTAGTCTAAAATCACATCTAATTGCCAAAAACAGAGATGCTCTAAACAAATCTGATTATCTGACAACTGGCAGACCTTTACACTAAGCTGACAGGGCGATAAGGATTTTCAAATTGAAAAGTCGATGAAATTTACCCCCCTTTGCTCGCATCGCAAGATGCTGATCAAATCTAAAAGATACTAACCCAAGGACAAAAAAATGCAGACCCCGGTTATTGAGACGATTTTTAAAGGAAAAAAAATACATGGGAATAAGTTACATTCCTTAGGTGCAATAACGATACCATCAACAAATCTAGAAAAGCCCAACCCAGGGACAATATCTGCCACATACCAGACCTCTGCGATAAGCGGTTCTTGAGAAGAAGTTTTTATTACGGAAAAAATACGAAAATCGGCAGAAATTACCTCCCCGAGCTGCGATGACTATACCATGAACAAATCTAGAAGAGACCAACCCAGGGACAATATCTGCCAAATACCAGACCTCTGCGATAAGCGGTTCTTAAGAAGAAGTTTTTATTAAGGAAAAAATACGAACATCGGCAGAAATTACCTCCCCTAATTTCTATGACTATACCATGAACAAATCTAGAAGACACCAACCCAGGGACAACATCTGCCAAATTCCAGACCTCTTATTAATCATGTATGTTACCGTGGCCTGTAGCGTAAGAAAAATTTTCTCAATAAATTGAAGGATCAGGACGCAGTTATCGATTTTTAATGGGGAGGTTACTCCATGTGAGCGTCATGTTCTTGTGATAATACTGTTTACATTTCACAATTAATTATATTTTCTGTTATTTTGGTTAGAGTTTTTAGTAAATTTTGAACTTGTCTTTGATAGCTATGCGTTAAAAGGGGACAATATTTATAAGCCTAAATGAAATTTCGTTTCCATAGCCCTTGTCTGTTTGTCTATTTTTGGCCTAGTGAACAGTTACCGCGATAAAAAGATGTTGAGGTGACATCCCCCCGTCATTTTAACAGTATAGTGTTATCGTATATTTAGGTGTCAAGGCTGCAATAGTTTGAAGTTTAGGAATGGTGGCGAGGCATAGAACAAAGTTATGGGCGGTGTTAACTATAACATGCGTGTCATGCTCGCTTTATTACGGATGAATTAGAATGTTAGACTGCTTTGAGGATCGACTTGCGAGCCTTGTTATTAGTACGATCTTTTAAACGTTATATATGGAAAAGAAAAGAGAGTGTTATTGCCGATAGACTCCAACATAGAGACACTAGCAACACCTGTGTGTAGCTATTGAAATGATTCATTCTTACTCGTCACCTATTCCGTCCATATGTACAAAGTCCGTTGCCCTCTGGATATATACAAAATACCTGCTACTTGGCTTAATTAATAATTATAACACAACGTATGTACATATGGACCGGGAATGTAAGTGAAGGGAAATGTTGGGCGTCAGGAGA
>WURV02165768.1:0-32926 GCA_011762755.2 Epimenia babai
CCGCACAGGTCAGCTCCTCTCAGGTTAGCTTCTTTCAGGTTAGCTTCTCTCAGGTTAGCTTCTTTCAGGTCAGCTCCGTACAGGTCAGCTCCTCTCAGGTCAGCTCCGTACAGGTCAGCTCTTCTCAGGTTAGCTTCTTTCAGGTTAGCTTCTTTCAGGTTAGCTTCTCTCAGGTTAGCTCTTCTCAGGTCAGCTCCGTACAGGTCAGCTCCTCTCAGGTCAGCTCTTCTCAGGTTAGCTCCTCTCAGGTTAGCTTCTCTCAGGTTAGCTTCTTTCAGGTCAGCTCCGTACAGGTCAGCTCCGCACAGGTCAGCTCTTCTCAGGTTAGCTCCTCTCAGGTTAGCTCTTCTCAGGTTAGCTTCTCTCAGGTTAGCTTCTTTCAGGTCAGCTCCTCTCAGGTTAGCTTCTTTCAGGTCAGCTCCGTACAGGTCAGCTCCTCTCAGGTTAGCTTCTTTCAAAGTCTCTTTTATTGTATTGTTTTCTTTTTCATATTCAAACAAAATTGAATCCGTAATGTAATGTTTAATTTGAATTTTTACTTTCATTTTATTTAGTTATTTAGTTATTTATTAATAATATTTTTTAACCTACTTTTCTTTTAACATTAATGTAGTCCTTTAGTTTCTTTTATTAATTCAACAATATCGTCGTTTGCTTCTTCCTCTAAATTTTCCATTGCGTCAAGCATTGGTTTAAATTGTTTTGATATTTCAGAAGCTTTACTTTCTTCTAAACCAAACTCTTTGGGATTTATTTTTACAATATCTGACATTTATTTAATTTTATTGGTTAGTTATTATTTTATTTGCTCCGGACGTGGGACTCGAACCCAATCCTTTAGGTTTATTATTTATGTACACCTATGCTCTACCAATTGAGCTACTCCCGGAGATTAATGTTTATTTAAAATATTGGTTTTGCACTATCTGTATTAATATCCTCAGTTTTTTCTCCTTCTTTCTCCTCCTTTTTGTTTTTCGGCTCGAAACCTAAAATTTTAAATTCTTTAGATTCCTTTATTTTCTTTTGAATCCATTCCGGAATATCTTCCCAAACTTCTTCTAAATTATCAAAATTAGATTCAAAACTAGGAGTTATTTGTTCGGGAACCTCTAATCCTTCAACGGGAGGAGTTATTGCTGAAATAGTAGCATAAACTTTTTTCTTTGCGCTTTTTTTATGCGTTATATTTAACATACAAGGGTGTCCTATCAACTTTGTAACATCAAAAGACTCTGCTTCATCATCTGTAAAGGGGACTCCTCTCCAACTATCTAAGTCTTTTCTAAGATTTGCCTTGGGGTTCATTGAAAGAGTATATTCTTTACTTATAAATGCGGGTTTTTCTCCCTCTCCTTCTTCGAACTCCCTCATATCTTTAGGTAATTCAAAAGAAATTAACACCTTATTTAACTCTTTTTCGTCTCCCTCAAAAACATCCGTAACAGTTCCAATATGATACATTGCTACCGCTCTTGCGATTTGCATTCCTGCCTTTGGTGGTTCATAGTTTCCACCCGAATTTTTAGCTATTATTGCCATAATTAATTGTTTTGTGCGCTTTTGCGCTGTTTATAAATGATTTATTAATTTACTTGAATTGATAATTTTTTACTTGGTGCATATATCCAAGGCCTAAAGGTTTAATTTTCTCAATAGAAATAATTCTAATTTTTCCTAAATCAAATTTAGAGCCTTTCTTTTTTCCTAACATTTCAATAGCTAATCGTCTTAGCATTATTTCGTCCTTTTTAATTTCTTCGTCCGCTCCCGAAACAACAACTCCTTCTATTTTTTGCGGTAAATTCCACTTATTCCCCCTTAAATGAGTCTCTATTGTTACGTTAGAAAAATATATTTTCTTTTTCATTAAAAAGATTTAACTATTAAAGAGTCTTTCGAATAATTAACGATTGGTAAAATTGGAATTTCTCCTTCTTCATCCGAAGTATTTAAGTTGTTTTCGTAAGCGGAAAAAGCAGACTTCGCTCTAACTTCTATCGCTTTAAGCTCTGCTTTTTTTGCGGACCATTCCGGAATACCTTTAAAATCGAAAATTCTTCTTCCTGCTCTTCTTTCGAAAACAAAACCTTCCTTTTTAAATGATTTTTCATAAGTGTTAGACTCTTCTAAAGCTTGATCTTTTACAGACTCAAGACACAATTCTAGCTCCTTAATTTGCTCTTTTATTATTCCGTAGGCTTTTAGTGCGCTTTCTTCTCCTTCAATTACTTCGCTAACTAATTGTTTAATTGATTTTAAATTCATAAGTTTGTAATGTTTTTGGTTTATTAATTTATTGGTTAGATTATTACCACCTCTTAAACCCTTCGTATTCTCGAAGGGTTTATTTATTCCTCAATCTTTTTTAAAGGCTTACCTTCTCCTATATTTTTTATATTTAATGCAATTTGGTCGTATTTTTTCTGCAAATAAATTTTATTTTCAGAATCTACAATTTGATCTATAAAAATTTTAGCAACCCTTAATTTAGTTGCCGACCTAACTAACCGAGGTTGTATTTCTAATCGAGACAATATTGCTTCCATTAAAATATCTGCTTCCTCGCAAATAGACTGTAAATCTTCTTCTACTAAATCCGCCATTATTTACTATTTTTTTTAGATAATTTATACTTATCGACATAAGATTTCATAAATTTGTTTACTTCTCTTGTCATGTTAGACCCTTGTCTTTTACAAGCGTCTAAAAAGTCTAATTGTAACTCAGAAGAATCTACTTCGAAAGTGCTTGTCGGCTTTCTTGTTGGTGTTTTTTCTGTCATTTTTTTATATAATTAATTAATACTTAGCAAATTTATAAAACTTTTTTAATTATTTACTTGTTTAATTGTTTAATTGTTTTATTTATCCATAACTTATTGAAAATCAGTAAGAATAATTTTAAATAAAAAAAGGACCACTTAGTTAAAAATGATCCTTTTTATATCTCGTTTGGCGATTAGAGAGTTATTCCTTAGGTGTAGTTTCTTCCTTTAATTTTTTTATTTCCGCAACTAGATCCGGATTATTGTTTCCAAATTCAAAAATTTTTCGACTTATAGATAAAGCCTCATTAACAATTAATTGTTTGCTCTTCGGATCTATATTGATAGTTATACCGGTTGTTTTTTTAATTTCGTCGATAATTTCTTGAGCAGTCCCTATTGATTTAATTCCTTCTTCTTCTTGGTGTAATCCCGAATTGCTTAAAATAAGAACTTTAAGAGCTTCTTTTGCGATTTCGTTCCATTTGCTAACCTCTTCCGCTTTTGCTTTTCTTTTATCCTCTAACTCCTTATTTCTATCTGCTTTTCTTTGCTCTCTTTCTTTCTTAAGTTTTTTTTGTTTTTTTATACGATTTGTAGTTCGTCTTTTCTTATTGGCTTCTTTTTGCTTTTGCTCCTTCTCTTTCTTTTTTTTAAAATCATCTTTGGCCTTCTCTCTTTCTTTAATTTTATTTTCTTTCTCTTCTTCCAACTTTAATTCATTTTCGAGAACTCTTTCCTTAGATTCTTCCATTAATTCCTCGCAATTTTCCGGGTCAAATTCTTTTATATTGCACCCGATAAAATCTTCTATCCATCCGACAACCCTACTAAATTCCGCGGCAACTTCTCCCCCGCAAGATGTACACATATTAAACATAGGGTTTACCCTTCTTCTTACTATCTGCTGGATTTTTTCTCCTTGAGCAGTATTTACTCGACCTGTTTTTTTTATTGCTTGAATATAACTTATTTCTTGAGCATCAAAAACAAAAATTTTTCCTTTCATTGGTTATAATTTTATAGTTTGTATTTTATTAATAATAATTCCTAATATGTAAGCTAAAAAAGATAAGGCAGAAGCCGCAAAAATATCTCTTTCAATTGTTAAAGTTAACCAAAATGTGAAGCAATACCAACAATTTAAACGCCTAAGAATTTCTTTCTTTATCCACAATACAGATAATTCAAACTTCATTTGTCTAACTTCATAAATCATTTTATAAATAACCCAAATAAAAAAAAATATTTTCAAGTGATAAATCATTAAGAAAGTCTTTTGATTCGTTCTTCGTCCGTTTTTATTTTTTTACCGTAAACAATACCGGAAAAATATGCCCTACCTTTTGGAAGAATATCTTTTTTATTACAGTCGAAATATTCAGGAAAAAAAGATGAACCTTTATCACATATATATTTAATCATTAAAGTTTCTTGAAATTGAGCGTCGTTAAGAGCGTCTTGTCTCAATGCGTGAACATTTGCTTCCGTAGCTCTTTTTGAGGCTTCTCCGTCTCTATTTTGAACCCCTTTATCTGTGAATTGAGAAGAAAAGGTTCTTAAAGATTTATAATAAGAATATCTAAAAAGAACAGGAATTATAAATTCGTCCAATAACATTTTATATTCAGCGTTTAAAGCGTCGTTAATATCTCCACTACTCACTAAAGACTTGATTTTTAAATAAAGATTTGTCCCTAAGGCGTTATGAATATTTTGTTCTTGTGCAACATGGATTGTTTTTTTTAACATATCCGAATCAACATCGTTATTAATCGGCATATTGTCGGTTAAATTCTTTGCTGTTATAAATCTAACTATTTTTAAGGCCATATCTTTATTATTATTCTATCATTTTTTTAGCGGTATCAGGTTTAAACCCAAATATTTCTATTAACATTTCTTCGGCTGATTGAGAGCTAACTTGTCCTTGTTTTACCGCGGTATTTATCTGAATAATTGCTTGAACACCACTAACAGACCCCCGAAGTTTTGCTCTTGATTCTGCCTCCACATCTTGAGGAGGTTCTACTTCTGTAACTTTAGAAATTGAATATTGTACCAATTGAACTTTTTGTTCAACTCCCATTCCTTTAAATATCTTGTTGAAGAAATTATTAATATTTTTTTGTCTATCATCAATATAAACAGCTTGAAATATTTCTAAAGACTCCATTAGCTCGTTTTTTCCTCCTAAAGATCCTGGTTCTTTTATGCCAAACAGAACGGGGTTGACTACTTCGTGAGCGATAAAAATATTCTCTTGAGCTCTTTTTTCTGTGCTTTCGAAAATATCTTCATTCCCTGCTGTTGGTATTGGGTTAAGATCTACTTTTTTAGATTCAGGCTCGGAAAATGTCATTATTAT
This sequence comes from Epimenia babai, assembly GCA_011762755.2. Lineage (NCBI taxonomy): Eukaryota > Metazoa > Mollusca > Solenogastres > Cavibelonia > Epimeniidae > Epimenia > Epimenia babai. The sequence continues at coordinate 5,136 of WURV02165768.1, forward strand.
ATTTTCCCCTTCAACTCCTGCGTGTTCTTTTTTGAAAGCTTCTTTTTCCTTTTGTCTTTCATCTTCTTCCGGGATACCATCATTAAACCCAATATGAAATCCACCTAAGAAATTATTTTTAGTTAAATTTAAAGAAAATCTTCCTATTTCGGAATCTGTCAAAATCCATTCTATACTTGAAAAATAATTAGGAATAGGATAGGAATCCGTACCTACATTTATATTTGCAAAATAGCAAATTTCTACCGTTTCTAAAATTAATTTTTCTTTGTAATCCTTATCTTTTTTGTTTAATTTTTCAGAAAATCCTCCTTCTCCTGTGTATTCGTTATAAAAAACAGGCTTAAATTCTTCTTTATTTATTTTGGTCCAATCTTCAGAAACTAAAAATCCTATCTCTTCCCCTGTTTCTTTGTTTATGGCTATTCTAACTTTATGAAATGGTAAATAATCATAAGCCGCGACCTTTGTTTTTTTATTATTCCATCTAACAAAAGCAGCAAGACCTCCGATTATTTCTTGATCCGAAGTGTTCAGCTTTACAATTTCATTTGCCGTTTGGGTTCCGTGAGGATTTTTTAAAGCTATTTTTAAACTTGCAGACTCTTCGACATTTTCTCCATTTTCAAAAGGAACAACTTCAAATCCATTTCCCGAAATCATTTTTATTTTTCTATTTAATATAGAATTGTGTTTACCGCTTTTAAAATAAACATTTAATAAGTAATCAGGGAATAAATTTTTATCTCCGTACTTAATAAAACCTTTTTTCTTGTCTTCTAAAAATTTAGGTTTTTGGATCAACTTTTCATTAAAAGAAAATTTTAAAGTTTCAATTCCAAATTTTTTCTTAACAACAGGGTCTTTTTTTTCTTTATCTAGGTTAGATTCAGCCATTATATATTGTTTCGTTTTGCTCAGTTTGATATTGATCGGAAGACAATTCGGAGTGATAATTTAAAACTCCATTTTCTAACAATTTTTTTCCTTCTATGTTTAAAGTACCGTCGTCGCTCTCATAAATTTTATATTCATAGTCTCCCGGAATTAATTCAATTTTTCCGTTTTCCAAATCTTCCTCCCCTTCGGAAACTACCTCTATTGCAATTTTATTCACTCTATCAGTCGCCAAACTGCTATCTGTTGTTTTTAATATCTTTTCTTTAGAAGTTTCATTTCTGAAAACAAAAGATATTAATATGTCGGGATCTGTAAGCTCCGAACGCTCTCGAAGCGTTACAAATACCTCGTTATTTCCTAGGTATAAATTTATCATACTAAGGTGCTACCGGAGCAGGAATTATAACAAATTCGTCTATGTCTGCCGTTGGTCCGTCTCCTGCAAGATCTACAAGATTTGCGGGTTGTGGCTCCTTAGCCATTAAAGTTATATTAACTCCGTTTAAATCTCCGAAAGCTAAACCGGTACTAATATCTCCTTCCGAAACCCTTAGTCCATTTTGTTTTCCGTATAATTTATCTTGCCCCTCTTGATCTTTACAAATCATCGTAAACCTACCTCTTGCGATATTTTTAACGAAAGTTCTTAACGAATCACTATTTCCGAAAAATTTCAATATAATAGATTGTTCGTAATAAACTGTTCCATTTTCAGTTGACGGAGTTATTACCTCAGTAGCCGAAGAAGTTTCGATTTCTTGCTCTAAAGTTTGAAAGGTCATTATTGAACCCGTAGCGTTGTCCGTTCCTCCGATTATTTCTCCGGAAACAAATCCGTAAACCTGACCTTTAACCAAGTCAGAAATATAAGCGGTATCCATTCCTCCCGATATACGACAGTCAAGTCCGTAACCTTCTGTAATTGTGCAATCTGCCATTTGTTTAAGTTTTAAAAAAAGCCGCCATTATTAGACGGCTTTTAAAGATTTATAATTCTTTTATTTTTTTACGCTGCCATAGCGATTTCCTCAGGGAAGCCAACTTGCGCCCCTTGTCTCCAATTCATATGGAATTTATAGATTCTATCTCCTTTGTCATAAAAGAAATCAACTTCTTCGAAATCTGACTCCAAATCAGTACCCATATACATATTAGACATAGAAGCTAAAACTATTTCATCAGAACCGTTTAATCCAGTTATTGCAACGATTTTAACGTTTACGCCGGGATAGTCCATTGTAAATTCTTTATTTTCCTCTATATTATGATGAAATAAGTTGGCCTCTAGTAATTCACGAGCCAAAAGTCTATAATTTTTGTGAGACATATAAACCACTAACATATCGTCCCCGTAAACATCCTCCGGAATAGCATCCAATAAAGAATCTACATCGTCGCGAACCGAAGCAGTTCTTGGGATTTGTTGACTTCCCGGAATGTCTGCCGTCAATATTTTTATGTAACCATCCATTTTATTAAGATCAGGATTAGGACTAGCCGTATCTCCTTGCCACATTAAAATATCAATTTTCTTATTAATCAATTTGATTTTTTGAGTAATATAAAGTTGCTCGATAGGCATATCCTCAGATCCGGCAATAGTTCCGGCTGCAACTTCTAATTGCAAGAACTTCTTTTCTAAGTCTTTTGTACATAACTCTTCTTGATTCATTATGTCGGCAACAACAAGGGTTCTATTGCTTAATGTTGTCGTTCCTCCCGGATTCCAACCACAAGCCCCATTTTGTAACGAAGAGTCAGGATCTAAGTCAGTTAATTTAATTGCAGATTTTACTCCCGGAAGAATCGTAACCCATTTAGCCGTATTCATTCCTAAAACTGCTTTACTAATAATTTGTTCAACGTTTTCCTTAATAAAGTCAGTTAAACCGATAGCATCAAAAGCCATAATTTTAAAATTTTATAAGTTAATATTTTTTTTATTTAATTCAATATTGACTTATTTATTTGTTGGTTAGACTTTTTACTCCTCAGATTTTCCCGGAATACTAAATTCTGAGTTTACCCCTTTCCTTCTTCTTTTTCTAATAGGAACGTCTTCTTTATCATCGTCAGATTTAAAAGAAGCTTTAGTTTTTTTCTTACTTACTGCCGGAATGTCTTCAAATTTTGCCTTAAATTCTTTTATAGAATCATTAATAGGTTTTAAAGCTTCCTTAAGTTTTTCGGACACTACCTTCTCTACTGCTTCGGTAGAAAGCGTAGCTTCTTCTTCCGAAGTATCTTCTTCGGGCTGGATATCCTCAATAGAGGAAATTTTTCCGTCTGTGATAGTAACGATTTTATCCTCTTCCTCTAAAGTTAATTCTCCGTTTGGAACTTCCGAGACTTCTCCGGATTCATCAATCCAAGAAACAGAAGCCCCTTCCTCTAAAGAGTCCGCGTCTATTCTCAATATTTTATCATCTACTTTTATATCCATGAACTTTTGCTCACTTAATAAAGCTTTAGTAACGGCGACGATTTCGTCTTTCGTTAGCTTTTTTCCTCCGTTCGCTTCTTTAAAAGCTGCGATCGCTTTTTTTAATTTCTCATTCATAAGAGTTGTTTTTTCGACAATTGGATTGTTTTCTGTTTCGACAGGATCACGTTCAACAATGAACACTTCCCTAATCCAAGCATGACGACAATTCCAATGGCCCTTTAAGTTAAAAATTGAATAATTACGTTTTGCTGTCGGGTTAGAACCTCGAAAAGACATTATACTTATATCTTCTCTCCTATAAATTTTTCTAGCTCTAACAAGAGCCGCACAAAATTCCCGAGTATTATCTTTTATTAAAGGCTCTCCTGCATGATTTGTTGCTATTCCGTAACTATAACGGACTCTAAATTCTCCAAAATCGAGAGAACTCTCCGCGTTAGGATTACTTACAATATCAATCGCAAATTTATCCTTATTAAATCCGTGCTTTTTATTCAAAGAAACTATTAAGGGTTTTAAATCCTTATCAAATTCTCCGTCTAAACATACCTCTGAATGGACAGAAGTCCAATTCTTAGGGACTTTTTTACCTTTGTCTTTAAGTTCCGAAAGAATTAAATTCTTATCGCGCATTGATAATATGGAATTTAGTCCTTTAATCATTTATAGATTGTTTTACTAATAAATTATAAATTTCATTATTAGATAAATTTTCGTCTAAGATACTATTTTTTAATTTATTATCTTCCTTTTTATCAGAAAAAGCCATTCTTAAGCCGAAATTTCCTTCTAAACTAAACCCTTCAAACTCCCCACTCTTAACGCGGTCCCATACTTGATTATTTTCAACTTTAAAAGTTGCTATCCAAGACCCCGGTTTAACGTCCCCTAAGAAGTCAGGAATTTTAATTCCTCTTTCTTCATCAAATAAATAAGACTCGACCAAGAAAACACCTTCGACCTTTTCTTCTTCGTTATGCTCTAGGTTTACGTTTTGGCTAAACTGATCCTTCATATATTTGAAAGCCATTTTTTCAACTAAATTTCTTGGAAATTGAACAAAGAACTCGTTGTTTTCTTCATCTCTTCTATAAATAGGAGTATCGGCTAGCATTACAACCCCTGTTAAAAGCTGTTTCTCTTCGTTAGAAATTTTAAACTTAAGTTTATTGTTCTTTTTATTTTTGTTAAACTTCCAAAAAGGCTGCTTTGTTGCCGGTTGTTTTACAAGTGAAATAAAATTCATACCTTCATTTCCGGAATTTTCGTCTATTTCCATGTTAAATAAAGGTTTTCCTTCGTGTTGAATTTGTTGAGGGTGTTCGTTAAATTTAAATTTCATAATAAATTATTTAAGTTAGTTCGCTTTTTTCTTCTATAACTCTAGCTTGTGCCTGAGCGTCGGAAATTTCTTCTTCTACTACAAAAGCTTTTATCACTTGATTAGATCCTGCCTCGTTAGACCCTTCCCCTTCATCTTCTCCCGTGCTTTCTCCTGTTGGATTAAATGGTTCTAAAGGTTCTATCGCTGCGGCATTTGCTGCCGAAGAAATATTGGGCGAAGGTAAAGAAAGTCCTCCACTTCCGCCGCCGCCTCCCGGTATTTTAGCAGAGCTTAAAGCTGCTTTGGCTGAAACTATACCGCTTAAAACTGCCGCAGTACCCGAAAGTATGGCCGGTATATTTCCCGGAAAAGGAACTCCTGCTCCTGCTTTTACAGCGGCGGAAATACCTTCGGCGGTATTGATTGCTATTTGAGCAATAGCCACGGTTTTAGCAAGCTTAGAGCTTTTTATTCCCAATTGGTCCAAAGATCCTGCAATCGACCCTAAGGCGTTAGCAGTATTTGCGGCAATAGCAATTTTAGCATCTCTTTTTTGTTCGTCCCTTGCTATTTCTTTTTTCTTATTGTCTTCTTCTTGAACTTGCCTAGCTTCATCGTAAGAAGTATTTATTTGAGCTAAAGAAGCCAATCTTGCGTCCTCAATTTGGGCCTCAAGTTCATTGGTAAGTAATCCTCTTTCTTCTAACTTTACAAGCCTTTCTTCAAAAGCTATTTGTTCATTTTCTAAAGCTAAAGCCCTTTCTGCCTCTAATTTTTCCGCCTCTGTTGTTGCTCTGGATTCTCTAATTGCCTGATCTGTTTCGAAAAGAATAGCTTCTTTTTCTCTTTTTAAAGCTTCCATTTCCGCCTCTTTTGCCAACTTCTCTTCCGCTGCTTTATCATTTACAGCTTGAATCTTTCTTGCCTTATCTTTTTCAAGAGCTAAAGCCAATTCTATTTCCGCCTCTCCTCCTGCTTTTAATTTTTCTATTCTTGAATCGAACCTTTCGTCCAACAAAGCCAACTCTCTTTCTGTTTCGTCCTCTATTGAGTCAATTCTTAATTTAGATAATTCGTTTGCAATTTTAACTAATTTGTCCGCCTCTTCTTTAGCTTCTTTCTCTTCCTTCTCTCTTCTCTTTTCTTCCTCTTTTTCCGCTTCTTCTGCTGCTTTTTTCGCTGCGTCCGACTTCTTTTTAGTTTCCTCAATAAAAGAAATCGTTTCTTCTTGCTTTAATTTTTTAGCCTTATCCGTAAGCTCTTGAAGAGCTTCTCTTTGATCGTCGTTAAATTCTCCGGTTAATTTTACTAGAGTCAATATAGCTTCTGCCTGAGCTTTTAAATTTTGAATTACCGCTTCTCTTTTTGCTTTCTCTATTTCAATAGTGTCTTTTCCTGCGGCATTTGCTTTAGCTATTTCGAAGTCGAATTTTTCCCCTATTGCAGTTTCTTCTTTTTTTGTTGCTTCGACCCTGTCTTCTGCATTCTTAATAGCTGCTTTCATTTCTTCATTTTCAATAATACCTAAATCTTGAAGAACTTTTTGCACCATTTCCCAAGCCTCTATCAATAAAGTTATAGGATATAATATTACTTGAATTACTGTTCCCATATTATCAAAATCGTTAATAGCTTCTTTTACCGAATCGCTTATCGAATCGAAATTAGCTATAAGTAAACCTAGCCCAACGACTATGGCTCCAATTCCTGTTCCTATTAACGCAAGCCTAAACAGTTTTAAACCGCCAGTAGAAGCCCCTACAGCAGTAGTGTAAGCTGTTTGTGCTGCGGTCATTGCTGCGGTACTTGCAGCGTTTGCAATTTGTAAAGCTTTCCCGCTCTTAATTACATTATTGTATAATTTTGTTGCTGACTGTATCCCTTCGATTGACCCTTTTACTATTCTTCCGGTCCCTTCTACTTGAGCCAATGTTTGAAAAAATTCTTGTGCGCTTTCTTCTGCCACTCCAAGAGCCAAAAAAGAACCCGTAGCAACATCCGTAAGACCTCCAACAACTGAACCGACCTCGCTAGCTACTTGCTCAGAATCTAAAGCCTCAAAAGATAGCTCTACATTTTTAATTTCCTTATTTACTTGGATTAATTCTTGTCTTAAGTCTTCGTATGCAGCCGTACCTCTTTTAGTTGTAAGTATTTTTTCGCTTAACTCTTCGCTTTGGTCCGTTAATTCTTTAAGTGTTTTCTGTGCTTTTTTTGAGTCTTTAACAATTCCTTTCATTAAGTCCGTAGAAGCTTTAGTAGCTTCCTCAAAAGATTCCGCATTTTTATTAACTTGCTTTTCAGACTCAACTAAAGCCTCAATAGTTTGAGAATTATCTAAGGTCGATACAATTACAACTTCTTCTTCCATTTTCTATAAGGTATATAAAGGATTGTAACTAATCCTAAGAAAATTAAAATCCAATACCACCATTTAAAATTATTTCTTCCTCTTAAATTATGGTCGTCTATGGAATAAACGGGAATTTTTTCTTTTATATTTATCCTTACAGTATCCGGAATACATTCTCCTTCTATATAAAAAGAATCTCTTTTCCCTCTAATAAATCGAATTTTTAACTTCTCTTTACTTATATAAACAGTATCATTTTTTTTGATTTTTATAACAGAATCTAGTTTAGAAGACTTTGTTATTATTGTTGTGTCGATATTTATTATTGTTGTATCGTTCTCAAGAACTTCCGGCCACTTATCGACAATTTTATCTACCTTCCATTTTGCCTTATGGAAGGTGTTAGGAACAACACATCCAGCAAATGTTGTTAAAATTAATATTATGAATAAAAAATTTCTCATTTTTTAGGAGCTATAAAACCCTGTAAAACTAAACCTTCTGAACTTCCGGAATTATCCCTTCTTTTCTTTAATGCAACCTCGATTCCCTCCCGACCTCCTTTAGAGTTAGAGTTTCCTTCTATGCAATAAAAAGTTCCATCTTTATTTACTTCTTTAACAATTCCAATATGCCCCGTCCAATGCTTCTTACCTTTTTTAATAACTTGAAAAACTGCTAAAGATCCTGGAATAGGTTCGGAAAGTATTTGATAATTTTTAGAACCTTTAAAATTTCGGAAAGTTTTCATAACAGAAGCAGAAAAAAGCTTTGTTAATTCTTTCTTTTTATCTACAAAAGCACTAATCCAACAAAGTTCTGCAAACAAACAACACCAAGCCCAACCACTTTGAAATCCGACTTCTTTCATTCTTTTTTCGAACTTTTTGTCTTCAAAACCTTTATTTCCTTTTATTTCTTTCTTACCTAAATAAGATTGTGCAATTCCTACAACTGTTTCCATTTTTTTTATTTATTTATATCGTGAATAGCTTTTATAATTCTTAGTTCCATTTCTCTAATTTCTTTTCCGATTTCTTGAGTAGAGTTTTCGGACTTCTCCCTATTTTCTTTTACATCTTCTTTTAACCTGTCTATCCTTCCGTTGAGCATATCTTTATCTCCCTCTAAAGTCTCAACTCTTTGAGTCAATAAATTAACACTTCCTTTTAGTTTAAACCAAACTCCCAAGGCTCCGCCTGCTCCGAAAATAATACTTAATAAAGTGTTTAGCCCAAAGGTTATCTCTTCGGCTCCCATTAAGCAGACTTAGACTTAATAACTTTATGACCTAAGCCCAAAAAAGTTAATATTAATCCTACAACCATATTAGCCTTAACCATCCAAGGTTCAGGGGCATTGTCAAATATTATTAACATTGCCGGCCATGTAACACTATTATAAAAAGCTGCAATTCCTGTTTTTTTTCCGTTTATCCAATTTATAAATTTCATAAGATATAATTTAAAGTTCTTTAATCAATATATTTCCTGTATGAAATATAGCGTCGTCGTTATTAGCTATATTAGCTATTTTTAATTTTACTACATCTCCGTTAGAAAAATTTAATATTGTAGCCGAAGAAGTTGTTCCGGTTGTATTGTTGTTTGTTTCTTCACCAACTGCCCCAAAATTTTCGACTTTCAAATCATTAATAAATACATGAAAATGAAAATCATCTCCCGCACTACCTTCGAAAGATTGATTCCAAACGATTTCGTAGTCCGCCGATTTATTTATTAAAATACTATCTCCTTGTAAAGTTATAGCGTTACCGCTAACAACTCCAACAGTATATAAATTATTTCCTAAATTAGTTATATCTGAATAAACTCCTGTACTTAAATTAACTGTTACCGTTGAATCAGAATAACCCATAGTAGCGTAACTAAGTTCTCCCATGGTTACCCATTCAACACCATTAAAGAATTGAGGGTGTTCGTCTGTTGAATTGTAAATCTGTAATCCATCTGCGGGGGACGCAATAAGGTCACGCTCCGCAACAGTCATTAAAGGTAATCGAAAACCTTTTGTCGTGCTAGATAAATCTAATATAGTTGAAGCGTCAGGATTAGAAGTTCCAATTCCCACCCTTGTATCTTGAGTAGCACCGTTAACTCCGTTAATAGATCCTAATATCAAAGCATTTGAAGACTCGACATAAGAATTAGATCCTATTGCGGAAGCGTTTACAAAGTTAGTTAGCGAAGTCGTAGCATTATATCCAATTAAAGTAAGGTCGGTTCCCGATACATTCATAAGACCCGAATTTGTTCCAAAAAAAGAATTTCTATCTCCTTGATTAGATAGTCCTGATTGATAACCGTAAGTAGCATTATCGTTACCTAATTGATTAAATCTTCCCGACTGGTATCCCATCGAAGTATTTTGATTTCCTAAAGAATTGTCGTTACCTGAAAGACCTCCAAAAAAACAATTTCTAAATCCTGTTAAATTTTCTCTTCCCGCTTGAAAACCGAAGAAGGAATTATTAACCCCTGTATTATTTTCTCCCGAAAATTGTCCCACCGAGACGTTAGATACGCTCGTTGCATTATGAACAAACAGAGAGCCACCAAGCCAATATCCATTTGCAGAACTTAAAGTTCCTGTAAAAAAAGAATCGTTTAACGTTGCTAACTCGCCCGTTTTATTTGGAAGTGTTAACGTATTGTCTTGCGTTGCTGTTGTGTATTCTAACAATGTTTCGAAAAATTCTCCTGTATTGAATCCCAACTTATTAACATAGGCGGTATTGTCTGTTTTATTAACAATATCAACTCCTCCTAAAGAAATGGAGTTAATAACGTCCTTCCTTAATATTCCGTTTTGACTTGAAATTCTAGCGGGATAATTAGTAAATCCTCCGGTAAAAGTCCTATCTACGTCGTTAGTAAAAAGTCCCAAACCTCCGGACTTAGTAAAATCGTTTTTTATTAAAAACAATTGAGCCTGACCTAGTGACAAGTCTATTGTACTAATAGGATCAGATAAAAAAGTTCCGTAATTTAAACTAGCCCCCGTCCCTTCAATAAGCCTTAATGAAGCTTTGTTTAATCCGTCCGAAGTTATTTCGTCAGTTATTGACATTGTATTACCTGACGCAAGAACTTGAGTAAGTGTTTGAGATCCTCCACCACCTGAGCCCCCAGCTACAAATCTTTTTGAAGATGTAGCAATGTTATCTAAGCTAGAAGCCGGGGCCGTTAATATCCATATTTTAGCCGACGCGGAATCTAGTATCGGGTGGTTTGCAGGTAAAGAAATTCCGAACAAATCCAAAGAATCTTTTACAATAAATAAAGATTTCCTTTGACAGAAAGCCGAAAAGAAAAAAGTTACCGACATTAAAAATAAAATTATTTTCTTCATATTAATATAGTATTTCAACAACAACTCCCTCTCCTATTTGGTCCGTTGTTATTTGGTTTGTACCTGTTTGTATTGCATTACTAAAAGTTAAAACTCCATCTTCAAAAAAAGCAAAGTCTCCTTCTATTTCTGACGATGTGTTAAATTCATTTTGTCCCCCCGGACCAACCACGAATTTATCCGAATTTAAAAATCCCGAAGCCGAACTCGATCCTGTTGGGATTATTGGTATTTGTTGCTTAGGCATAATTTAGTTTTTAAAATTAGCGGTTAAGGTTAGCGTGCCCGTTGTTCCGTCTCCTACTGTAAATTTTAAAGCTAAAAATTTAGCTGTAAACGAAAAAGTAGATAGTAAATTTGAATCGTTATCATCCAAAACAAGAGGATCTTCCGGCAAAGGGTGCCATTTATCCAAAGGAATGTCCTTGTCATTAGATTGTACAAATTGAATTTCTCCGGTTGTCCCGTTGTAATCAGCACTCGTTAAAACTTCGAGAGATGCTTTCTCTTGAAACTTTTCTAATCTCGTAAGAATCATTGTTACGCTTCCGTTAGCTATATCGTAAATTTTTTGAAAATCCATATTAATAAATTATTTCGACTTTTGTCCCCGCAGGGATTGCCGGATTAGTTGTTATTTCTTTAGGTCCTGTTTTTGACACATCTCTTGTTGTTAAGATACCATCTTCAAACACAGCGAATTTACTTAAAATATTTTTAGTAGTTACAAAAACGTCTTGATTTGACGCCAAAACAAAATCGTCTTTCTCTATCCCTCTATTTGTTCCCACCTCATAAACAGAATTTCCTACTCCTAAATAAAGCAATTCATCCGGTATATTTAAAAAAAATTCTCCCGAATAAATATCATTCTTTTCCCAAGTGCCGTCTGTATGATCGTTAGAAGGTCCAATCGAAGGAACTTCTCCCGGAACGGTACTCCTTTTCTGAATCATTTTCGCGTCAATAGTTTGCTTTGATGGCATATTAATTAAAAAAATCTGTTATTTCTGTTGTCTCTCCCGTATCTGAATCGACTACGTTCCACAAACTTACATTAAAAAATTCGGAAACTCCGTCTAATTCCGAGTTTATTTTATCTATATTAGTTGTAGTTTCAGGATTAACTAAAGCGTCCCTTCCTCCGTCAACAGCCCCGAAAAACACAGAGCTTAAATTACCTACGGTAACAATGTTATTTATCACTACAATATTACTTCCTCTAACTGTTACTCCTTCTGAATTAATCAACGTTACATTAGATCCAAAAACTTTATTATTATTTCCAACAATTGTAACATTTTCACTTAATGAATTTACAAAATTATTATTTCCTGTTATTGATAGCGACAAAATGTCCGAACCGACAACATTATCGGTCCCGTTAATTTCTTGAGTAATATCAAAAGAATTAATAATATTTTCTTGATTGTTTTGGTTAGGATCAGAAATAAATCTATTTTGATTATTGCTTCCTCCTCCTCCGGGATTGTAAATAATTGATCCGTTATTCGGAATTATAATTTCATCTTCGACAGTCAAAAGTTCAACAGGAGTTAGGCCTCTTAAAGCTCCGTTACCCTCAAAACTTATTTTGTTTATATAATAATAAGTGTTTTCTACGAACACCCTTGTATTAGGATTGTTTTTAACGAAAAATACATCGGAAGAATTTAAATTAAACTTACTTTTTACTAGCCTACCTTTAGCAATTTGATTTATAGTATTTTCCCAATAAACAGTAAACCTATTATTTTGTGTTAAAGAATTTGGTGTATAATAAAAAGTAGGAAAAGGAAGCCCTCCAAAATTATTATTTAACGTCGAAACTCTCGGATTGTCATAATGTCCGGCGTAAGGATACCCGACCATAAAATCGACTTGAGTTTGTCCTTGAGCGTCTTTATATTCAAACCTCCATTGGTCAGTACTTGAGATAATTCCTCCAACTATTAAAATCCTATCTCCTTTTATATCTTCCCTTGAATGTATTGCCGGAACAATTATATCTTCATGTTTACCATGTCTTACTAAAGGAGTTGTAACAAATTGACTTTCTGCTTTTTTAGTTCCTTTTACAAAATCGTTAGAAAAGAAATACTTAAATTGTCCGTAGATATTGTCATCTCCTATTGCATTTGTATATCCTACATTTGTAGCATCCGAACCCTTCTTGTAAGTCAATAACATTTCTTTAGATTGTAATTCCGCTACTAAATCTATCTTGTCTTTTGTATCATAATCTTTTTTATCAGTCCAATCAACAACAGGAGCAGATCGATAAAATTCATCTCTAATATTAAAAACCAAATCGTTACTATTTTCAGGATTGGTGTAAACAAAGCAATTATACCTCGAAATAATATCTAATATTATTTTTTTCTTTTCGAATTTTTTATTAACAAAATCGGAAAAAACTAAAGGCGTTCTGTCTTCATAAGCGTAAAACAACACATCACTTGAAATAGAAAATCCTGATTTTATAGATATATCCATGTTGGTTGGTGTGATCTGAGGGAAAGCACTAGCCCAAGTTAATACATCTACAAATATTTCTAAGGTCCAGCCCGCTAACATAAATATTTTGTTTCCTGTTGAAGTTGAAAGTATAGTGTTCGCCGGAACCGTCACGTCCTCGCTAAAAGTTCCCGAAGTACCTGACGGACCTTCGGGTATATCATAATTTTGAATAATAGCTTGATTAATTTCAATATCTTCCTGAATTACTCCTAAATCGTTTTTTATTGTTGCTCTTGTTTTAAACCTAATATAACCTCCATTTCTAAATCCGCTTCCTCCTATATTATCAAAATCAACTTTAAAGTTAATGTCTAAATCCGAATGTCTGAATTGATAAGATCCGTTAACAGGTGCGGTAAATTTATTGATAGAGTTCCAAAGGTTATTTGGGTCATTATTAGGAGGAGTCGTTTCATTATCTATTGTAGGGATAGCCCCTTGAACAGAAAATCCTTCCGGGGTTACTGCATTTAAAAAAATGTAGTCCGCATCTACTGACGCCCTGAAAGATTTACTTTCCGCTACATCTGCCGACACGCTTACATTTTTAGGGGTTTCGAATTGTATTACTTCTTTATTGAATATTGCATCGTTCTTGAGATTTCCGCTCCAAGTTAAACCCTCGTCCGCCATTATCTTATCTAATAACCACCTCTTGAAAAGAGCCGGCTTAAAATCTGTTACTTTTGTGTTTAATTCATTATTGAAAAGAAATGGATAAAAATATCCTTCGTCGTAAGTATTATTCCAACTAGCTTCGATATCTTCCTTTGCATAAACATGATTTAACTCCGTAAAGTCTATCTCTTCTAAAGTTGATTTTCCTAAATTATTCCAAAAATCCACAACAGAATCGTAAACGACAACATTATAAGTTATTTCTTTTTTATCATTTCTAGTTATTGATTTTAATTGTAAGAATCCGTTTATAAATTCATCCCCCGAAATAGAAAAAATAGCCGGAGTTTTTACATTAGGATTAAATATTTCAAGGTCAGAATTAAAATCGTAAAGACCTCCGAAGAAAATATTATTTACTTCCGTACCGGGAAGAGCTATTACTTTAGAATAAGGAGCTTGTCTTTTACTTATATCTTTAATGTCAGATATTTTGTAAATTAAAGGAACTGGAATAAATTTCTCTAAATCTAATAAAGTATTTCCTGCGACTAATTGCTCCATTTTATTACCTGTTAACTTCCTCGAAAGCGAATCTTATTTTAAATCTATATTTGGAAATATCTCCATTTTCAGACTTTACCGGCTTAAATTTTTTTGTCAAAACCTCAATAGGAAAAAAATCTACATTATCAAAATCCGGATTATTCCTTAAATCTATAAAAACCCTTTCAGATTTTATAAAATCCTCGAACATTATATTTACTTTCTCCTCCATTATAAAAGGAGCTATTTCAATAACTTCGTTAGAATCTTGGAAAAACCTTTGAATGCCTCTTGAATATTGCGCTTCTGTTAACGGGTCAACATATTTTCGGAAAGTTTTATTTTTTATGTTAGTTGAGGAGTTGCTAACGCCATCAAAATTTAAAGAGTTATAGCTTCCCTTGGAATCTAAGTATATTAATTTTATAGGGGTGTAACTTGTGCAAGGCCTTTCCTCTAATATAAATTTAGGTCCTGTCGCGAATCTAATCGCCGGATCTCCAACAACAAAAGTGGTTGCTACTATTTCTATATACCTAGTAGCTGGTGCCAAAGATATGTCCGATAAATCTACTCTAGCTAAATTTCCTTTAGGATTTGCAACGCCGGTTCCGGCAATAGGTATTAAAGAAATTAAATTTAAAGACCTATCTAATTCTCTAACAAACATATTGACGTTATTTTCATTTCCTGCGAAATCTCCTGTAAAATGGAAGAAGAAAATATCGTCCGTGTATATCCTTGTAAAATCTTTCATGTTTACAAGCATCTTTCCATCTTGAGATCCGGGAGCTAAAGGAATGTCTGCAAAACCTCCTAAATATTCATTTTTATCATAGATAGTATTATAGGCGGTTTTTAAATCAAAAGTATAAACATCCTCATTAGTTACGGGAGTTCCGTTTGGCAAAACATATATTTCGTCGATTTTAACTTGGTAATTAACCTCGGGAGCAATTTCAAATTTAGAAGTACCTTCTATGGTAAAAGAATCTTGATTAATAAAATCTTGTAAATGACTTGATAAATCAACTCTCCCTCTTCCATTTACAGGAGCAGGACTTACTTTTATTTTCCTAACCTCATTTCCTCCAATGAATATTTTAAAAACATATTTAAAACTTATTTGGTTTAATAAAGATGAAGTTATTTGGAAAGTTAAATGGTGGTAAATAGGAGAAAATGCGAGAGGTTCATTTTGTACTGTTATAGCCATTATCTTAAATTTTTAGGTATGAATTGACCCTTTGTATTCGTTTTGCTGTAAACATCATTAACCATTGTTACGCCGACTAAATTAGCCATTTGTTTAGAATATTTCGGCAAAAACTCCGCAGTTATTTCTTTTACCGTTGGATTTATTATGTTTAAAGCTTTTATTCCTTTTTCTGCAATACTTCGTCTTATAACGAATTGAAGTCTTTCGGGTATTCCTCTTACTAACAACCATTTTCTTATTGGTTCCTCCGGGGGCATCCTAGAACCCGGCTTTCTTCCTTTATCCACAAACCTAAAGTAAGAGGCTGCGTTAATGGCTACAACGACTTTTCCGTCAGCCTCTTTAACTTCGTGATACATAGAATCAATTAAATTTCCAGTTGCGTGCTTATCTGAGTTAGCTAACTTAAACTTAAGCTCTTCGACAAGTTTTTCTCCGTATTCATCAGCCAACGAAGCCAAACCTCTATTTATTGGGACTGGATTTATTGCCATTGTCTAAGGTTTTGGTCTAACTGGAATATTTTTATAACAAAACCTATAAGGGACCCTAATAGGCACTTGAGAAAACCATCCGAAAACATTATCCTTAGTTTCCTCTCGCGCTAAATTAGCCGCTATACTTCCGTCAGGAAATAATATCTTTTTTAAACTTGGGTGTGTTGAAATATAAGTTATAGCATCTGCCAAAATTCCTTCGGTGTCCGAGATAATATCATCGTCAGATTTTATATTATCGTACTGCTTATCTGCTACAAACAATTTTAAATTATAAACCTTTTCAGATATTCGTTGATCGGTAATATTGTAAACAGTTGGTCCAAAATCAACCCACAAATAAGGATATTTCATTTCTTCAACTGGACCGCTTTGCGGATCATCATTATAACCACGAGCCGCAGTTTCGCCAGTAGAAAAAGCCTTTAACATTTCGTGACAATCTGCAAATTCTTTTAATATATCAACGACTCTTCTTAGGTTTGCGTTTTCGTTTAAGTTCATCTTGTTGAGCTTTTTCTATCCTTGCGGAAAGTATTGTTAATAAATAAATATAATTAGTCCTGTATATCGTTTTATGCTTTGAAATATCATTCAAAGCTAACGAATCTATAAATAAATGCCAAGTATATTTCTCTAATGGATCAGTTTTTTTAATCTTGCTTTCATTTGGTCGCTTCTTACCGAAGACAAGCGGAAACCTGTTTCCGAGATCTTCGTGCCATCTATAAAAGCCGTTATCCTTGAAGCAAAATTCGGGGCGTAAAGATGTTTTTTAAATAACTCTTGCCTATCCGACAAGTATTCCGTATCGAACTCCTCTATCTCAAATTCTTTTTTTCCGTTAACCTTATTTGTTTTTTCTATCGCAGGGCGGACCAATATCGCTAAAAGCTCAGTTAAGAAGCCTTTTTCTTTCTTAACTGAATCTCTTAATAAAACCTCAATAGAAATCATTTCTCCGGCATTAAGATTGTTAAAGTCAGGCGTAAACATATAATTACAACCATTAACAGTAAATACTTTTTTAGACTTATCCTTCGGATCTGTATTGAACACGAAAGCGAACTTCGGTATCAATTCAGACAACATATTTTGGTCAAACTTAAGGATTTCCTTTTCAGTCTTATTACTCAAAATTGAAATAAGCTTAACAGATTTTAGAAGGTTAAGTCCTTCCATTTCCTCGTCGAAATGATTTTCGCTTATAGCGATATATTCCTCTAAGGTAACCTTATCCCAAGAGGTTTTTATTTTAATAGAATTTTCCATCAAGACTTTGTTTTGGTTCTTATTGTGTAATTTTTTGACCTACTCTTCCCTACAACTTTAATTATTTTAGCTGCGTTTAATTGGGAAAGCCATCCTTTCAACGTGTTTAATTTTAAATAGTTTTCACTTTAACGATTTCTTTTCCGTCCTTAATCAATCTTTGGATTAATACTTGTTGAAAGTCTAACTCTATAATTTTGGCAAATCTTTTCATATAATTAATTTAATCGGTTAATAATACAAATATATTAAAAACTTCTCTTGTATTTGTTTTTTACTTCATAAACCATTCTTTCCGCTAATGCGTCTAAAATGTCGGGAGACCTTCCAATTAATTTTTTAATATCATCTTTCTTAATCATTTTAATAACATCGTCTAGTTTTTCCCTTGGTAAAGTTTTTATACATAATACTTCGTCGATTAATTCTTCTTTTAAATAATCATCAAATATTCTAATCTTACCATCCATTATTGCCTCAGCTAGCAAATAATAACATTGCGTTTTTAAATGCTCATACTCTTTTCCTTTCTTAGCTACTCCTATCGGTTTAGCTCCTGAATGAAAAAAATAAGATCCAGGTAAATAATTCTTAAGATAATTCCCGGACCCTGTGGCGTCATAACAAACATTCTTTCTTTGGATATTATATTTAGCCATTAGCTCCTTAATAATATCCTCAGGCTTTTCGGTGTCTTTTTTTACCTCTCTTATTTCTATCACATCCAAACCGGACCAAACTATTAAGATACATTTATCCGAAGTAAACGCAATATCGCAAGTTAAATATTTGGTTCCGTCAAAAGAATTGGGTTTATTGTAATCGTAAGCGTTATTAATGTTGTCAAACTTGACCATTACGTCCGGATCCGAATCAAACTCCCATTTACCACCAACAAGCCTTTGTCGGTCATTGTAACTTAAAGTTGTTATTAAGTGCTCCTTATAACCTTTAGGCATCTTATGATTGTCGTCAATCGTCGCGGGTATATATTTCCTGTGTGGCTTTAAAATTCCTTTCGTAAACGGTCTGTAAAAGTTGTTGTAACAAAATCCACGAGAAGGATTGCAAGACATAAATAATATAGGTTTAATGTTATATTTATCATTTAACCATCTACCGCAACGAGAATGTAAAATATCGATAACCTTTTCGACTATCTCAGGAGCTTCGTCCACTATCGCGAAAGTTAACTCTAAAGACCCTAAAGAATTAACTTCCGGGTCCGAAGGCTCCCACTTTAATTGCCGGCCTAAAAAAGAAGAGCCATTATAAAATATAACCTCGCAACTTGTTTGGTTATAATTATAATGGACTCCTTTAATTAATCCGAAATCAGGGAGGACCTTTTCAAATAAAGTTTTTAAAGTGGTTCCTTTTAGATTCTTTAATTCCTCCCTGCCTATCAAAATCCTAATTCCGGGATACTGTAAAGCTTTGATAACAGCCAAGGCCATAAGACCGTAACTTTTCCCTCCCGAAGCGGCACCGCCGTATAAAACTTGAGTTGTTAAGTCGTCATCGAACGCTTCAAAAAGCTGCAACTGCTTAAATGATGGTTCGAAGTTTATTTCCATTGACCTAGTTATAAACTCTTATTTGTATAAGTTGATTACTCATAAGACCGTCGGACAATTCGGCGAGTGTAAGAGCGCCCGAATTTTTTAATACATAAGTAAATAAGCCTACCATATTTGCGTTGATTGGAAAAGGTTGAGCCAAACAAACAGAGCTTCCAGTTCCTCCTGCCGCTATCGACGCATTAGGGATTGCAACAACCTTTCCCGGAGTAAAAGCTCCGACCAAAGTGCCCGTATAAAAACCCGGCGCGATTCTAGTCCAAACGATATTCGAGCCAAAATCGTTTTGAATAACAGAAGGGATAGGAGCGGCCGTTCCTGTTTGGTTAAAAGTTGCTACATACTCTCGGTAATTTTGACCGATAGAGTTAAAAGATAAAGCGATAATCGCAATTGATAGTAATAATAATTTTTTCATAATAATATTTATTTGTTAATAATTGAGTTTATAAAATTACTTAACTTTATTTAAACGCTTTTCTTTTAACCTCTTATATAATTCGGTATTCTTTAGGCGATTAAATTCTCCGCCAACCACCATTTTATCCTCTTCGGTTAAAAAAAGCTTAGGAAAAGCACCTTTCGCACCCATTCCCTTTTGCATATCAATAACTTTCAATATTATTGCCGGCTGAGTATCAAAGAAAGAAGCCATATCTTTAACGGTCTTTTTAGACGACATTAACCCCAAGTCAAACGAAGCTATAAATTCTACCTTATAGCGATCCGCTGCCCTCGAAGATAAACCGTATTGGATTAAATCCTCTATCCTTAAATTAACATGTACTTCTGCTTTCACTTCCTAACCTCCACCAATCCCTCTAAAATGTCGTCAAAATATTTTGTACTCTCTCCTATACTTAAAGCGATATTTCTTTGATTAATTACAGCCATTAATAAACTCGGAGCTCTCGAAATTAACTCAGCGTTAAACTCTGACTCTTCCCGTTCCGTGAAAAGATGAGTTATGGCACCTTCTGCCCTTACGAAAATATCTGTTATATTTTGACCTAATTCGTTGTAAATTTCAATTGCATGATCTTTTTTGACTGCCTTCCATTTTGATAATGGTTTTTTTGGTTGTAACATATTTTTATAATTTATTGGTTAGTACAAATATAAGAATTAAAAATTTTCTATCGAAGGCTTTATTATATTAACGACAACTCCGTTATTAACAACCGTCGGACTAGGCGCGCTTAAGCCTGTCATTTCTGCGATTGTTTTTAACGCTGCGACCACCATCGAGCCGTTGACATACATCTCTAGCCTTTTAGCTTTCTTTTGGTCCTGAACATTATCCGACTTGGCCAAATGAACCGCCTCGTTATAATCGTCAATAACTTTAAATAATCCCATAACAATATCGACTTGGTTAACCATACATCTTTCCGTAAGCTCGGCCCTCCTCGCTGTTATCTCTGTTTTTACATTCGGCTTTTTTGCTAATACATAAGCTCTATTATGGATAGAAGTATCTTTCATATTCTCAGTATCATAAGCAACCTTATAAGCTGCTGTTTGGGATCCTGTCTCCATCAAAGCATCAATAAATTTCTGCTCTTTTGTTGTTAAATTTGCCTCTTTTCTCATATTAAATAAATTATAGAAGAAATTACTCCTATTAAAATAAAAAATAATAAAACCATAAAAGCGCAACCCGAATTAATATCCTTGTTAATGTTTTTAAAATCTTTTTCCATTAGTTTAAAAATAAAATACAATAAAATCCATCCATTATTAAATCATTTTCAATAATAGAATGACCTTCATAAATTCGTAAATAAGTACCAAATTCGTTAAATGATATATTTTCAATTAAAAAGTTCACTAAAAAATTTCTTGTTTAACAAAGCTACTAAAATCATTTTTAAATACAATTTGAAATCCGTTTGACCTATCAAATTCTAAATGTATGAATTTCTTTATTGAAGATATAAAAGTGCCTCTTGTCTCTTTTAAAGTCAAATCCTGAATATTTTCGGGTTGGTCTAAATCCATATCAAAAATAAATTTAAAAACCCTCATTTCGTATTCGAATTGAGATTCTGTTAATCCGAAAAATATTAAACCTTCTGAATCTTGTAAAGACTTCATTAATTCAATTGCTTTTTTACCAGTTATTAATTTCCTTTCCATAAGTGTAAAAATTAGAGCGTAAAAAAACTGACTTGGACCTTTTATTAAAAAATAAGGATTGCCAGTTTTGTTAATAATTAATTTTAAAATTTGTTGATTATTTGACAATTTTCCCCCGGTAGGCTTTTTTAATTCAAAGAAAACAATTGTATTTTTTTCATAAAAAATTAGATCCGGAATACCGGATATTAATCCAGTAGCTTTATATTTATTTCCGTTATGCCTTTCCCCTCCGTTTGGGACTGAAAATAACTGTCTTCTATACTGAGGAAGACAATTCCAACAAGATTTAAAAATAAAAGCTTGAAGCGCATCTTCTGACATTGAATTAATTTTTGCTTGGGCTCTTGTTGCCGTGTTTAATTTATTAAAATCTACCATAAGAAATATAAGACGTTTAAGACGTTTAAGACGTTTAAGACGTTTAAGACGTTTAAGACGTTAAGTAATTTTGTAACGTCTCGATTTTTACCAACAATAATAAGGCATTCAGGACATAAGACGTTTAAGACGTTAGATATTGATAATCTAGTATATTTATATATATAAGTATTATACGACTTGATTACAAATTTAAAAATGTTTAATGTCTTACGTCTTATAAAAGCTGAAATCAAAGCCAGTAAAGAGAAAGACGCAAGACGTTGACAAAATAACGTAACGTCTTGCAAGACATTAAGACGTTTAAGACGTTTATTTTTTGACAATAATATTTTAGCTATTTTACACATTAAGACGTTTAAGACGTTAGATATTATAAAAATTAAATTGTTTTCCTGAATTTCTTCCTTCGAATTCTACTATTTCCATATTTATTAAGGCTCTATTAAAGTTAACTTTAAGCTTTCTAATTTTTCTATCAATTTATTTCTAAAATGCCTTAAGCTTTTAAAGCTAAATAAGGGCTTAGAATTTAAAATAAAAATAAATCTACCTGTACTTTTCACAAAATGAACCGAAGCCATATCTTCATCATTTTCAAAATCCAAAAAATGACCATCAGATTTTACTTTATGAAGTAAGTTGTTAAAATCGTGTAATTCCATTTTTAATAATTTTTAATAATTTTTAATAATTTTAAATTAACAAAATGGTTGGTTACGCCAACCACTCGCTCGCAGAACTTTGCGAGAAACTGAGAGATTACTCTTCTATTTCAAATATGAATCCGTAATCTTCTTCATAATCGTTTGAGCCAAATTCCCCCCAAGACTCAACCATATCTCCATCAGATAACTCAATAGTTAAATTGCCCTTAATTATTTCATGGGGATAACTCATTCCGCTTAAACCTGATATTTCAATATCATTAACTAATTCGTTGTACTTTTTTTCGTTTGTGATTTTAATTATTACGTTCATAATGCAAAGTTTTTGTTTGTTAATATGAAGTAAAAGTAAACATAATTATACAAGTAAACAAGTAAACAAGTATTTTTTTTATTTAAAAAGGTGCAAACTCGTATTGCTCGACCAATAATTCACATTTAATATAAGCCATATTTTCAGAATGAGTAACCCATTTCAAATTCGTTGCACTATTTGAATCCCTTACCTTGTCTAAATGATTAACTTCGGGCTTATTTTCCGGGTTAGCGTGCCAAGATAAAGAGACTAACCTATGGATATATTGATTAGCTTTAAGAGATCCGTTAACTAATTGCACCCGTTTATATCCTTGCAGGTTATACCACCCTTCCAAAAAAAACTAACTCGGTAGTGCTCAAAAACTTTAATTGTTACGGGTCTATTAAGCATTGGTTGCATTAATAGTATTTGTTTGTTGGTTAGATTGTACATTTAAAAAATTTTACTTTGCTCTGCATTCTCGAAATTATACTTTCCGGTTTGCTTCGTGGCCCAATATCCACGAACTTGGATTCCGTTAACATATTGCTTCCCCGGAAGGAATCCCAATTGACGAAGATTTCTCCCCATAATGCGCTCGTTAAATTTAACTTTTCCTTCCGTTACGTTTGTCAACTGTTCTATTATATCCGCGACGGAATAAAATGTATGATTTCCCCCGGTTTTTTTTGTAGGTTTAAAGTGTTTAGCTATTAAATCTTTTCCGACATCTGAGACCTCGTAAGATTTATTACTTTTTTCTTGGATCTTATTTTCTTCCTGAGTCAATTCAGCGTTATAGTTATCTAAATGTAACGCGTAAGCTTGAGCCCAAACCTTATTTATATTTATCTTATTATAATCCCAATCAATATTTTTAATTTCAAAACAAAGCCACCTAGTATTCTCTGTATCTGTAAGGAATTGAGCATTATTTGTACTACCAAAAAAATTACACCTCCTAAAGACCGTTACGGCTGTGTGAGCATAAGGACGCCTTTCGCTAATGGACCATTGAGAAATCAAAGCTTTAACATGATTAACGTCATGTTTAGACATCTCCGAAAGCTCTTCTAAATTGTAAAGAAAATTTTCAGACATAGCGAATAAAGAATCTTTATCGCCTCTTAACTTTGCCTCTGTATAATATTGAGAATTTGAAAAAGGATTTAAGTATCTTAAAAAAGTACTTTTTCCGGTAGCTTGCTTTTCTCCAACCAAAACTAAAACATATCGATTAATTTTTTCAGCTAAAGAACAAGCTACGGACCTAACTAAATGCTTTGTTAACATTTCCTTCCAGTAAGGATTATTATCTGTATCGACAAACGCAGCTAATTGTCCTATATGGTCGGTAGTTCCGTCCCATTTTTCAAGACTTACAAAATAATCTTTAAAAGGGTCGTAATCTTCTACCCAAGATGAACGCAAAAGATTCTTAATATTATCGATTGCAACTTTAGAAGATATTCTTTCTTGAACATACAACCAAACATCTTCAAAAGAAATAGGCTTCCATTCTTCCGAACCAATCTCGCGGAAGTCAATTTGTTGTTTAACAACATTATTTTGAAATTCGAATTTCTCTCCTGCTAATATTTTAGCCTTAATCGCACCGGCCTTTTTATCAAAATTAAAATATACCTCTTCCTCTTTATATATTTTATTAACAATATCTTCCGCCCTATCGTAATTAATTTCCAATCTTTGGCAAACCATTTGTAATTCTTCCTCGGTAAGATACATCCCTTTTCTATGCTGAGATCTAACTTCGTATTTTAGATCTTTTATTGACCTAGAAAGCGCGGAGTTCTTCTTCGAAATATCTTTATATAATTCAATAGTGATAGGCCTTCCTTTACCGTTATTAATACCATCCTGAATTGTTTTTTTATATTGATATTTTTCATCGAATGGAGTTTGTTTAAAAGCTGTTTCTATTCTTTTTGTGATTTCTACTTCGTCAATTAAATTTCCTGCAATATATCCTCCTGCTAAAATAGATTGCTTCAATAAATTATGATGCCTTTCTCCCGATTGAGCTACTAAAATCCTAGATTCTATTTGAGATATAACTTTTTCGGGGTCGAATTTTCTTTCCTCTTCTAAAACAAGAGTTTCCGCATTTTTATTTTTGATGGAGTCGGGATCACTGGTAACAAATCGAGCTCGGGGAATATCCTTGCAGGCCTTATCTATAACAAGATTGTAATTTTGCTCGTAATACTCTTGCAAGAAATTAAAACTTTGTAAGTGTTTGTCGCCTTGTATTTTAACAAAAACTACTAAACCTTTACCGGAAATACTTAAGCAAGTAAACCAACTAAATCGATCTTGGCTTAACCATCCCTTAGCTTCGATCGGGTCTTCCAAATCGTCAAAATCTATTGCTATAACTCCGGAATGCTTAACAAGTCCGTTAGCCTCCCTAACTTTAAAAATTCCTGAGGCTGTAAAATAAGGAACGGTCTTCTTTTTATCTCTCGCCTCTTCTTTGTTGTCACATTCCCTTACAGAATTAACTTTATCTTCCCAAGCTCCCGAGGTAATCCAATCAAACACGCTTTCAATTTCATAATCTTTTCCGTTAGATTTTTCTTTGATATTTTTAAATAGTGTTACGTTGTTCATTTTATATTGTTAAAAATGTGAGAAATTACATCGACCGTCCACCCGTTACCCAACATTTTGTACCTTTGTGTATTACTAACATGATTAGTATAATCATCGGGTACCGTTTGCAGTCTTTCACATTCAATAGGAGTTAATTTCCTGAATTTATTTACAAAAACGGCGTTATTATCTTTCTGAACTGTAGTTAGTGTGTTTGTTTTTCCGTCGCACCTAATCTCCATTCTCTGAGTGGTAAGTCCTGCGGTTTTCATTTTTCCGTCTTTTCTCTTACCATCAATAATATATCTTCCGCGCATTGCACCGCAAAAAACTAATTGCCTTCTACTTTTTTCAAAATATTGTTTAAGGTTGCCTCCCTTATAATAATTAGCGTCTATACAATAGCTTTTTTTTCTATCGCAAATTCCTTTTTCTATTACTTCGGCCAAATAAATTTTTTTATTTTTTGGCTGCTCTATACCTGGTATGTTAGTCCAATATAAACGAACCCTATTTTGTGCGGAAACCAAAGAACTATTTATAGTTATAGGTTCACATCCTAGATAGCTACTTATAATATCTTGATATTCTTTCTTCATTTTAACATTTTCCATCAAAAAGTACTTAGGATTTAATTGTCTTAAAAGACTAACATAGTCAAAAAATAATTTACTTCTTTCATCTTTAAAATTCAGCTGTTTTCCTGCAAAACTAAAACCCTGACAAGGACTACCTCCAATAAGTAAATCAATATTATTAGATCCAAAAGATTCTTTAGTAAGAAATTTAATATCTCCCAACTGTTTAGTGTTGGGAAAATTTGCTTGTGTAACTTTTATAGCATATTTATCAATTTCGCTTGCAAAATAATTATCTACTTTTATTCCTGATCTTTCGAGCGCAATCTGCCCGCAACTCATTCCGTCAAATAAACTTAATACATTCATAATTAAACGTTTTTTTGCGCAAACAGTTTAAAACCGTTCATCTTTTTAAACTGTAAATATATTTATTGGTTAATTAATTCTAATCGTCTGTAAACCCACCCGGAAGAATATTCCATAAAGTTAGCATATTCTTTTAAATTATCCTCTGTATTTTCGAATTGGTGCAATATCCAATTTTTAGAATACCCTTTAATTTGCTGAACTTGAACCAATTCGTCAAAATTCATATTTTTAAAATCCTTTCTTAAGTGTTCAGGCAATCCTTGAGGATTATTAAGTTCCGAAAATTGAGCTTCAATTTCTTTACGCTTTTTTTTAGGAAAAATATAACAACATTCAGGACAATAAGAAGCTCCTGCGTGAACAATAGCACCGCAACCATATTTAGATCTATCCTTTAAAGTTAAACTTTTCCAATCTAATTCTTTAAACCCTCCTCTGTGTTCTATTATTTTAGGATCCGGACAACTTTTAACAGGAGAAACTCCCGAAGACCCTACGTAATGTGATAACGAAAACTTCCGGTCCTTCTCCCAAAATCCTAACTCGGAAGTATTTCCTCCCATATCTAAAATATTAAAATGTTCTTTTTTTGTTCCATCTTCAAAAGTAAAGGGGCGTGATCCTCTTCCGGCCATTTGTAAATATAAAGCAACGCTTTTAGTTCTTCTATTTATTAAAACTGACTCTAAACTAGGTTCATCGTAACCAGTTGTTAATATATCAACATTGCAAAGAATTTGAAATTTACCCATTTTAAATTCTGCCAATATCTGCTCTCTTTCTCTTTTCGGTGTTTTTCCGTCAATATGCTTTGCTTTTATTCCTGCTAAATTAAAAGCGTCTCTTACATTTAAAGAATGCTTAACGTTTATATTAAAGCAAATTGCTTTTGTATTTGGAATATATTCCTTGTATTTGTCAATTAGTCCCGTGTATAAGAAAGGTTTGTCGTAAATATTAAATAAGTCGTTAGTGTCGTAATCTCCTTTTTTTATTTTTACGCCTGAAATATCGATTTTTTTTCCGAAAGTTCTAGCAGGAACCAAAAAACCCAACTTTATTAATTCTATTATAGAGGTCCCTATTACCAAATCATCGTAAATACTTGATAGTTGCGACATAGATTTACCTTTTCTTATAGGTGTTGCTGTTGCTCCTATTACCAAAGCTCCTTTTTCTTTATACTTTAATGCTGTTTCATCGAATATTTGTTTATGAGCTTCGTCTATTATAACAAGGTCCGCTTCCGGATATTGCCTTCTCTTCAAAGTTTGAACAGTAGCAATATAGCAACTATTTCGATAGTTGATATTTTTAACTCCTCCGGTTATAATTTCAGGAAATAATCCGTAAGACCTTAGTTTACTTTCTGCTTGACTTAATAATTCTTTTCTATCAACAACAATTATGGCCTTATACCCGTTTTTTATCGAATCGTTAACTATGTTAGCAAAAGTAACAGTTTTACCTCCTCCCGTTGGCTCTTGCAAAATAATAGCATTACAGCCTTTTAAAAAGGCCTCCCTGCAATTATTTTTTGCTTTTTGTTGATAATGTCTTAGCTGCATTTAAACCAAGCTTTACAAGTTTCAAGAGCAAAAACTCTTAATTTGCTTGCGTATGAATCGTCATTAGGAAATTCATTAGTATTGTTCCAAAAATCAGACTCCCATTCCGACAATTTCCTAGTATGACATCCTAATTTTATATATTTTTCGTCATCTTCTGAAATAAAAGGAATAGCATTATATTTATAAAGACCATTAAAAAAAGCCGCTTTTTTAATTTTTACTTTTTCTTTGTCAGCTCCTCTCAGGTCAGCTCCGCACAGGTCAGCTCCGTACAGGTCAGCTCCGTACAGGTCAGCTCCGTAGAGGTTAGCTCTTCTCAGGTTAGCTTCTCTCAGGTCAGCTCCTCTCAGGTTAGCTCTTCTCAGGTTAGCTCCTCTCAGGTCAGCTCCGTACAGGTCAGCTCCTCTCAGGTCAGCTCCTCTCAGGTCAGCTCCGTAGAGGTTAGCTCCGCACAGGTCAGCTCCTCTCAGGTTAGCTTCTTTCAGGTTAGCTTCTCTCAGGTTAGCTTCTTTCAGGTCAGCTCC
>WURV02165769.1:0-14967 GCA_011762755.2 Epimenia babai
AGGTAAAGTATGTAAAAGTTATAAAGCAGAAATATAGCATTATTCTTTATATTCGTTTTAAACAAACCAAAATATGTATAATAACAGCTACAAACCATAAAATACACCCTCCTAGACTTCGCCAAGTGTATCACAGTTAGTCATTTGTTTGCAGGTGTTATCTAACGTGACATCGTGGAGTTTCCCTCAGCTGACATCAACCACAACATACACCGTGTCACTGTCTGCGTGGAATTCCGCGGGTGAAGGCGCCGCGTGTCTGGCGAACATCACCACGCCAAAACACAACAACCGTTAGTCGTTCATCCACCATCAATAGTTTTTATCAGTCTTGCATGTCCATACAGTACATAACTTTTAATTGAGTCATTGTGCTGATATACTTTTTCCAAGTTCGTTTTCTTACTCATCAGTAAGTAATACTCGTTTTCTCTTACCAAGGACATTACAGGATTTGGATAACTCATGGTATTGGGATTACTTGTGGGATTAGGATTTCTTATAATATTGCAATTACTTACGGGATAAGGATCGAGGAGTCCTCATAACATCGGGATTAATTGTGGGATTTGGATGACTCATTTGAGAGAACTTGATGATGGATAGCATGATTCTGATGACTACGTTGATGACTACTAGTCTGATGATTGTATTTATGTGTTGGATTTACAAACTAACAAAAAGCATAAGATATATAGAATTCATTGGTGTATTTTGTAAATCAAAATTGATGTGGAATTTATTATAGCAAGATTATTCGCAAATTCGCTGATTCAATTCTAAGAATCCTGCTGTGATAACCACTCGTGCCACTACACAGTTTTGTCACATCACACTTGCCTGTGTGTTACAGTTACAAAAGAAGAGACCCCCTACCTGATCATGGGAGTTAACAACTTTGTGACAAAACTCGAACTGAACCAATATATCGATGGCAGGAAGGAGATTTATCGCAACTCTAACCGAACCAATCGGATCAAAGGTAAGTCGCAGTTTAAATGTTTACGTTATTTATATTTCTACTTCAGACAATGGGAATAGGAAAGTATGGCCTGTTTCTTTAAGGTGTGTGGCCAATGGCCTTATTAATTAAATTTGCATTTGGTAACAAAGTCACTTATAATAGATTGTAAGTCTAAATTAGGCTCTTGCATAAAAACAGTGTAAAATCTGCACTTTTTTAATGATGCATTTGTAATGAGTGTCTATGGTTCGCAGGTTTGATTAGTTTTCCTCGGTGTAGGTTTTGGATAAAAATTAATTCATTTTGTGGTATTACGCATCTGATGCTACATAATATTTATTATATCCTTATTACCATTTACTCTTACTCATAAAGCTTTTATTAATGATTAATCTTAACAAATCGTGAAAAATCTTGTTTGATAGACATGTCAAAGAAAATTTATCGCAGTAGGCCTGCTCTACGAGGTAACGTCACAATCTCTGATTTTTCGTCAGTCATGTTCCCATTTTGTTCAAATTGCGTGTGAAAATTAGACACTTTGTAGACAATCTGTTCACCCTCACCGCATTAATACACCTCTAATACCAGTTGTCAGGTTTTCTTATGCATTTAGTTTGTTGTCTGATCTTTCTGTGAGTAATTTTGAGTGACAGAATAACTGGGTATCATGAATAAAAGCCGTCGCTTTTATGATATCGTAATGAAATTAGGACAATCTTTGTATTTGCATAAGTATTACGAACAGTTTCTGCGACCTTGACTATCAATTTAATGGCTTTAACAGTTTCTTGTTGTTACCTTGTTATGCATGTAATTCTGTGTGCTTTCAGTCTACTCGTGATTTGCAGTTTTTATTATTCTAATGTATTAGGTAACTGTTTAGTCGAGAATTTGATAAAAAACAGAAATATTGCTCTTAAGATCATATCTTAATATATATATATATATAATATCCTGTCAAATGCAAAAATATTACTTAGATCCATTCAAGTGTATTGGAATCATATAATGTCGTTTCTGAGATCAGAGAACTCTCCTGTTAACCTGAAGGTTATATCTTTTCAACTGCAAGTAAAATTAACACAAGCTATTTTTATGACATAGCCAACATGCTATCTCTGCTAGAAATGCAGTGCCCACTTAACCAGTGCATACATAAGCTCTCACTTGTAAAGTAGTAAACAATTGCCATACTTGCTAAATGGATAGTAGTCTGCTACATTTTATATATAGCCTATAATAGAATGATAGTGCTGAAAATGAAATAATAGAGGTGCTTTTCTCATCAATTGATGTCATTCATATTTTTATACGAATTTATTCATAGCCTTACTGGAAAATACAATTCTCTTAAGTGTGCTCTTTCATCATGGAAAATTTAGATGATCAATCCTTCATAATCCATACGAGCAGATATCACGCCGGGTATGCTACTGGATCAATCATTGCAGGTATTGCACTGCACGTGCGCAGAGACCTGGTTTTTATATCAGACTCGCGTGGACGAGTGGCCCGGAGTTTGGTTTCTGACCCCAAGATACGACCTAGGCTCTACCGAGGTCTGTGTAGGCGCCCGACCCACCTCAGTGTTGACTGGCTTGCTGATAGACTATATGTCGTTTGTGACAGACAGGTAAAGAATATCATGTACATTAACACATCGGATTGTTCAAACCACATTTATTCAAGTGAAAACACCTTTCTCAGTAAATGGGACAACATCATCAGTCCTGTGATCATGTAAAACATCTTCATCAAAGCTGTCTGTAAAATTGTTTCAGTCAAGTGGAACAAGACACTTTACAATTTAGTCAGTATCTTAATTTGTAAAACTTTATCATACCTAGCCTAGGAAGCGTAATAATTCTGTAGTTTTAACAATTTTCCATTATCTATTACAGCTATAAAGATACATCCTTATATAGCATCGTGTCTATACATTATCATTGTATGCAGCATCGATACTTTTCTGCCATAAAGTACTATCTATTGCAGATTTTCACCTGTCACATAGACCTGTCACGATGTGACCTGGCTATCAGACGTCTCCCTTCCTCACCCAGTGACATTAAGGTGGATCCTATCAATGGGTGAGTTCCATTCATTTGGTATTAAAGCATGTTTCAGCAAGGATTACCATAAGTAAGATTAGCAAAAACTACTGTTAAATTTTTGTTAATGTCAGGAAAAAAATTTTCATAGTTACGAAGGACTACACATTGATATAGACCGATCCACATCCCACTCTGCCCTGTATACTACTGTGGCATCATTCAGGTAAAATGTGCCTTAAACCCCGTCCACCCATGGAGTGGGGACTGTCACCTGTCTGCCCAGACACGAGTGGCTTTTCATTAGGGTGTTTCCCTACCATAATAATGGCTAGAGTTAAGGCCCAGACAATCTGGTAATTTTCACGAGCTTTTACATAATGTATATCAATTATTGTTTCATTTCAGATTCTAAAAGATTTTAGGAGCTTTAAATTTCATAAATCTATAGTCTGAAGCGCAATTGAGAGTACATACATACTGATAGTCATGCTATATAAAAATATTTCTACGCACGCACACCCGCACACACACACACACACACACATATATACACACTCCCACACACATCCTCATCAGTGCCAGTGCTGCAGTGGTAAGAAGCGTGACCTTACATGCGAGAGGTTGTGAGTATTCACACAAACGTAAGATGTTCTCGCGGCTTCCACAATGAGTGATTTTCGTGCTTGAATATAGAAATATATTTACTGCTATCAATCATGTAGCCTAAAGCTTGACTTCCCTTTCAGTCTATTGTTATTACATTAGAGTGTATAGTCTCAGTTACTCCATCGATCCATATATTACGCACATTCTCGCTCAGGGTTTGCTATGTTTATATATGCTACAATATGCTATCATCATTTTGGTCAAGTGAATTTTATTAGTGTCTCCAGTTGATCAAACACAACTTATTAGGCCTTCGGAAAGCTTAAGAGAACTTTGCCACTCACTACCTTGAACAACTTTATCTATACTCAATACAAGTAAAGACATCAGTTCTTAAAAAGTTTTGTTTTTGCTGCATACTATCAAGACGCAATAAAGATTTTTCTGACACTTCCCACGGAGTATTAGAGCACTAACGTTTGTCTTATATATTTCAGTTACTTATACTTGGCCATGGCTCTGCCCAAATCGGGACTGTATCGCATAAACCTTTCTCAAATCTATCGCCGAACTAAACCGATTTCAAGACTCCTCATCGCAATGAATGACCTCAAGGCATTCTTCATGGATTATGAAAACATCCGTTTGTACTTCCCCAACGAGACACAAAACACCGTAATGAGTACGTTCATCGATGGTACGGATCTAATGGATATTCGTCAGAATGTCGTTTCACCTCAGTTCCGGAACATTATCAGTATGACACTGTACAATAACGAGTTTTACTGGACGGATGGCAACGAGGCATGGAGCGAATCATTTGATCCAAAAAGTCGCAGGTACTTCCACTCTCGTATGATGGTGTTTGAGAAGTATGCACGGGCCTTCAATGTCTTCCATCCTACCCTACAGCCTTTACCCGGTGAGTACCAAACATAAATCTCCTACATGTTGCAAAATGGCTTCCCATGGCAGTTTTTTTTTACTCCTTTAGAGATTCAATAAAATATCATATTTTCAAATTATTGTTGAAAACAAATTCTTGTTATTCTAAATAGGAGCAGATAATACTGTCGATAAATGAACATTTTATGGAATATTTTTATAGCGCTAAAAGGAAATCATACAGTTTAGTACTACTATATTCAGGGTAGTTAATGTCATTTTTTCAATGTTATTCAACACAGCACAGATGCTGCATAAAAAATTGTAAGTAAACAGTAATTACTGCACAAATATTCAATTGATTACGCAATTTTTTTTATAAATATTAGAGATTCTTATTATTCTTATGATAAAGCTTTAGTTTACGTGTATATCAAATTAACATTCACCAGTTCATAGTGTTTTGACTTGAAAATTCTGTGCTGTAAAAAATTTGCTGTATGATATGTTAAATGAATACATAAATAAATAAGATTAATGAAGCTATTATGATTCATTTTGAGAAATAGCACAACATGGGATGTTTTAGGCTATGCAAATTAAGTGTAAATAATTGTTTACAAATTATTGATAAATTAATGTGGATTGCTTCAATAACCGATCATCTTATCTGTATTCTTATATAACCATTCCACCATTGTATCACATTACTATACAATCACTATTGCATCACTATCAGACGGCTCTGATATCACTATTTCATCGCTGTTCATTATTAGACGGACTCCTCAATTCTTGTTGTAGACATGTGCTATATTGCCATAAGATAATTGCCATACTTTTGCTAATATAGTACGGTATCTTCTTTTCATCATACTTGTTTATTCATGATTATCAGTCTCTTTTATAGTGTACAGTGGACGCGTTGCTTGCTGTTCTAATTGCCAACATTCAATCTTGCAGTACCACACAATGCCCCGGGGAATGTGAGGGTATTGTTCTCCAACACTTCAGCCAATATCACTTGGCAACATCCACCCCGTCTCATATTCCAAAGTTTGTCATCATTTATGGTATATGTACCTGAGCTGTGTACTTGGACTAACGGTACATGCAAAACCGATAAATTAACTACGATATATATTCTACATAGACGTATATTATCACACATGGCTTGACATTATTTTGTTACTAGAAATAGGCTGATTTGATTCTGCAAAAGCCATTAGCTAATGAAATAAAGTGTGACATTTATATGCCACACTTTTGAACAACTTTTGAACAACTCGCGTCGCATGTTGAATGACGATAGTTAACGAGTCTGCCATATACGAAGTACATGTATTACCTGCGTATTAAGACCTGTGTCATCTGTGGCAGGCGACGGCGCGTGGGACAGGTGGCAATACGACATAGTGGTACGTGACAAAAGGGATCTGATAGCGAAGCAAGCTTTCCGCGTGGATCTTTTATCACACGTCGTGACCGGGTTAGACGTGAATTCTGAGTACCGTGTCAGTGTGAGGGCTGTGTATCGGGGAGTGTACGGTCCTTGGTCTCCCAGTTTTATCGGACGCACATTCAAGAAAGGTTGGTGTATTTCGCCAGCATTACTCGCATGCGAGACATGACATGTGCATCTACGTTTGCCACATCAACGTAAAAGGTGACATCTTTATATCAATATAAAATGTGGCATTTTTTGTCAAGCTGAAAAGTGACATTTTCTAACTTTCGAAGGGAACATTGACACTTTTGTATTGTATTTAATATACACTTTTTAAATCAAGATAAGAATATTTATATATTTGCTGCAATTCGTACTTTTTATATTACAATTATAAATATCATAAATATATTCAAATGTGGAAAATTGATAATTTTTTATCTTTTGGCCCCTGAAAATTTTCAGATTTTCTGCTTATTTATCCATGAAAAGTGAAATCACATACACACAAATTTAGGTGTGACTATTATTTAATAGTGTGTGTTGACCAGTGACGTCATGAATTTTTATAAAATTAATGTAATTTAATTCTATGACAATGGTTCATGCACAAAGTGTAATCACTCTGTTTGTGACCATTGTGCAGTGACCCCTGAATCTCACCCACCATCTGTACTCTTGTCGACCGCTCACACAATCATTGGCCAGAGCCTAGATGGACGCTTCAGTCAGACCATCTCTGTTCGCTCACTTTACGATGACTACAATGCCGGTAAGGACTGTAGCGTCGATCGAGAATTTTACTTGAAATATGATGTAAAAATGATATTAATGGGGATAGCCAATGTGGCTATTTGAATAACTGGAGAGAAATGCCCAGAAAAATACCTATAAAAATCCCATCATAGATATAGGTTTTTCTGTGTTTTCTCTCCATTTCTCTCTTTTTCTGTATCCCTCAGCGAGTTGTGTTCATTTAAATTTTCAGTTATTTTCCGTGTTTATTTTGCCGACCCATAGAGAGATAGGTAAGCAGGAAGAGGTGGCGCAATACAAACATACGAGAAGTATTATTAAAAGGGAAAAGGCGAGGTATTGGTGCTACTTTTAGAATGAAATGCCAGTTGCATGTACAATATTGCCTTGTTATAACCCTAAGTTTTTTCTAATGACTCATTCCACAAGAAATATTTAGGCACGAAAATCTCGCTTACTTCCTATTGTGGAAGGCGCAGGAAAAATCCTTGGTTTGTGCTGGTTCGAACTTGTAACCTCTCACATGGACGGCAACTGCACCGCTGGCACCAGCACAATTGACAGCGGAGGCAATGAAAGATGCGAGATCAAGAATTAATACAAATACTTCTTATTAATATTAGAGGCTTTTGTTGACGGAGAAGATTGATTATAATCTTACGAAAAGACTCATTAAATCATAGATTTAAAGTTTCACAATATTTTCCAGTAAAAGATGGACAATAAAACTAGAAGAGAAAGATGTCAGAAGCATTTGAGATGTAGGTTTAGATGATGTTTTAAGGTCTAATGGATAGACAAGGTGGCAAATGAAAAAATCCTCCAGCTGGCAGTCGAATCAGTTGAATACCATCAAGCAAAGGCAGAGAAATTGGATGGAACATAATATTCTGAAAGATAGAAAAATCACCAAATTTTAAAGAATAAAACTCAAACTTGAAGAAAATGAAAACTACTAAAATGAAGGACCTGCCAATAA
The DNA here is from genome assembly GCA_011762755.2 of Epimenia babai. NCBI lineage: Eukaryota > Metazoa > Mollusca > Solenogastres > Cavibelonia > Epimeniidae > Epimenia > Epimenia babai. The sequence continues at coordinate 7,695 of WURV02165769.1, forward strand.
CAGAATACAAATGATAATGTAATAATGAGCTGATTTTGCCTAATGCGTGTTATGTATAGTTCTTGTTTACTGTGTGGAAAACACATTGAGCCATAGGACCCAAAATTGTAGGTCATTACACACTCACTGTGATGTATGTCTTCAGAAAGTGGTCATTTTCATCGTTAGAATTTAATATAGAGTCGACTATAAGCCTATGTGTGTGTAATGTGTAACAATAGGCTACAATTACTGGCCATTTACAAAGCGAGCCTGGGGTTAACGTGCCAAACGAATTAACTTTAGTTATGATCGTGGATAAAATATCATAGAGAAAACCACAGTCTGGGCAGACGGTTGACCGTCATCCATTGAAACCGACGTTTCGAAATGCCACAGAGAACCTGTCTACATCACACACTTCCATATATCTGCGATAGTTAATGATTATTTACATTGAGATGATGAGATATCGGAAAGGTAAACATCATAGAAACCAGCGAAAGAGCGTCCGAAACGGCAACAGCAACATTAGAGGGAAACAGCACTCATATACACACACTGTAAACCCCTACATCCAAACCCCCTCTCATGGGCTGAAGCAGTTGATGATGCTTTTCGCTCAAAAAAATGCCACAGATTTTATGCTGGTTAAATCGGGGATTGATCCCGAGAATTCTGGATTTAATTCCAACGATCTACCCCTTACGTAACCTGCTCCCATATTATCCTATAGAAACTTTTTAATAGGCTGATTATTTTTAGCTAAAATACGCGTAATCCGTAACACTAGGGGCACATATGACATAATAAAATAATATAGTTAATTAGCCTATATGTATGGTGTGCTGCCTACAGCGTTTCCACAGTGTGATTTATCCAGATCTTGCCATTTTCTCGGTATCGTATTCTCATTTCAAAATTTCATCGCAATAAAAATTACCATTTTAAGAAAAAACGTTTGAACTCTCAATGTCTCCGTAGGTTCGTACATGGACGTCGCCTGGCTAACGAACAATGTGTACTGGGTGACATCAAACGGGCAGGTATTTAATGCCCACCCTAGCAGGCCAGCCACGCCCATGCACTGGGTGGGTAAAGCTACGAGTATCGCGGTGGATTGGCTCACCCACACTCTCTACTACTCAAACGTCCGGCAAGGCGTGGTCAGTATGATATCACTTCCCTTATGCTCCATTATCGTTCCCTTAATGTATCACCACAATTTACCAGTGTATATTCTTGCTGATTGTCTCATTGCCACTCAGTGCTTCCATTGGATCTGCATCTTTTGAACATTGCTTTCTGGGATTTATGAGTTACACCAGATAAATCTGGTAAATCTGATAAATCTAAATATACCAGATCTAAATCATTCGTGTCACACATGTGTATGATAAATCGGAAGTGTTATACAATATATGCATACGAATTAATGCTGTTTAAATTACCAATATTGTGCTCTATTCACGAACAGAGTCGCGATTTGAATATCCTGGCATTTACGTAATCAAATGAAATCATGTTCACCATACATGTAGATTGTTTGAATGTTGCTATAAATATTTCCATCAGGACACTAATGCACACTGACATTGCATTATGTAACTTTGAATTATATTGAGTATATTTGTGTAGACAGTAGATTGTGAACTACCAACACATTTTATGTTAACATCTTTATTTCAATAGCATAACTGTGTGCATTAAATAAACAGCTTTGCTTTAATACTGGCATATGCACGGCTATTCTGCAACATTAATACCCGCTCTTGCTTCACTCGTCTTCACCAATTCCCCTCCCCTGATTCATGTTCCTTCGTATATCTTCTCAAATTTCCCATCTCTAATCCCTAACCCCTAATTTCCTTCCCTAATTTTGCTTCCCTAATTTACCTACCCCGATTTTTCTTTCCTAACTCCCCTTTCCTTATTCTTCCCAAATTCACTGTCCCTAATTTCCCCTTTCCCATTCCTTCATTCCCTTCCCTAATTCTTCCTTATTTCCCCTTGCCTAATTTACCTTCCCTAATTGACCATTCTGAATTTCCCTTTTTCGAATTTCCTATCCTAATCCACCTTTCCTAATCTAATAGCTTTAGATACATTCCAACAAAATGACTAGAGGATGTTTACAAAAAATGAAATACAAGCTATGCTAGGAATTCTAAGTGATGCCACCCATGCGTGTTTACGCGAAATTGATTACTCACACTATACCAGATATATGTTTGATTCCACATTATACTAATAACAGCTACATTATAATTAATTAGCTTAATTAATTGTAGTCGATAACGTGCCACAGCAATATTTGTGGTTGTCAGACCACTATGGAATTACAATATTGATATTCCACTCCAATATCAAAATAAATGTGATTTATGCTATTTGGGCTGGAATAATATATTCACCACCATAAATTACACATTTGACATCCTTTTTTTATTTTATTAATTAACATGGCTGGCCTTTATGCAGTTCCATGACTGTAAACAGTTAGACATAGACATGCATGATGGGCAAAATCTATTTACAGGGCGCAAGTCAAGTATACTGCATACAACTACATAAATTGACATATGGTGGTATTTTGCTGTAGCGTTTTTCCAACTCAAAAGTGGCCAAAATCGTATGGCACTGGCGACTTTATTTAACACCATTATGCCCGTAGTCTACATATCATGACAACAGACCATTACGGGTTCAAACTGCAGCCTGCACGGCTGTGGGTACGTAGTCTTTGTTGCTGTACACACACGCTTGATAGCTGTTGTTGATTGTCCAATTTTATCTTCGTGGTATAATATTCATACTCAGTGACAACATTGTATTATTTTACCACAGAACACAAAAGCTGAGCTTGTAAAGGGCCAATGATATTGGAGACAATGGGGCCTTGTAAAGGGCTAGCAAAGTCGTAGACAATGGGCTATCCCGGCCTTTTGCTGAAGACATCAGACAAACATACTTACAAACTGTGAAATAATTCATGCCATAATATACCTCAATTGAAACAACAGATTCGCCGTACCCATATATCCGCCACCCCGGATGCGCGGACAGATATCGTGTATCAATCACCAGCGAGACACATGTCCATAGACTCACTCAGTGGTAATCTCTACTGGACCACGTCACACAGTGTCGAAGCAGCCTGTCTCAACGGCGAACACCCCGTGCGCTATATGAGTGTACCGTACTTTGGTCACCAGGTCATCTCCGGACTCGCACTGGACTTCATCAACAAACAGGTACAATGTTGTCGGCACGCATCGACTTGTTAATAGCATACGTTATGCTGGAATAAAAGTCCTTAATCAAATGATAAATCACAGTATTTATGTGAATGATTTTCTTCCATCATATTAGTTGCTCTATGTGACCTTCACAACTACAGAATATTTATCCTGTGCGTTGCCTGGGATTATTCATGAACTACTCTGACTAGCCTCTATTAACGAGAGATTCTGTTGTGAATGTAAATGGCACGCAGTTTCTGATTATTTCATCATTATGAATCCATGATACAAAGCCACAGGATGACGTACCATCGTCTGTGTTTCTCAAGAAGTTTGGCATGCATCGGACTCACAAATACACTCAGTCACCATCTATGTTGTGATTCCCTCAGTACCGGGCGAGACAGGCAAATCTCATTGTTTTTATCAGAAAGAATTGATTTCACTATTGGGTATTAGACTTCATGATTATAATGTATCCGGTCCTCAAAAAAACTTTCTCATCCCTTGTGTATTTGATCAAAGTGTACTTATTAGCTGAGCTGTCAAACACCTTTATCTATGTAGGGGGCAGTTAGCACATTGGTTAGATCACTTGACTTTGAATCGAGAGGCCCCTGGTTCACTTCTCACTTAGCCAGCAAACTATCTGTGACATTTTTGGGGCAGAAAGTCTCTTAAAGCTCTGCCCATTTGCTTTCGGTAGCCATTGCAGTGTTGTTTTTGTTTGGGTTTTTGCCTTTGATGTGGCAGTGCTTCAGATGCTCTCGGGATAACAATTGACTATTATAGACTTAGTGCAGTGTGCTAAAAATGTTGTCCATGTATTAACCTGTGGAACCAGTGGCGTGAATGGAAGACGGTCATTTGTCTACCCAGACTCTAAACCTGTTTTTAGCTCACCTGGGCATATGCTCGGTGAGCTTTTGTGATCGGAGTTTGTCTATTGTCCGTCCATCCATCCATCGGATGGATGTTAACATTTTCTTAAAAAATCTTCTCAAGTACCGCTTATCGCAGAGGTCTGCTATTTGGCAGATATTGTCCTTGGGTTGGTCTCTTCTAGATATGTTCATGGTATCATCATGGTCCCTAGGGTGAGTAACTTATGCCGATGTCCATATTTTTTCTTAAAAAATCTTCTCAAGCACCGCTTATCAGGAGTCTGCTATTTGGCAGATATTGTGGGTAAGTATCTTTTAGATTTTTCAGCATCCCGTCATTAGAGCTAAGGGGAGGGGGGGTAATTTCTATCCGCTTTTTTTATCTCCATGTCTGCTTAGTGCGAAGGTCTGCCATTTGGCAGATATTGTCTGTGTAGGTCTCATTCAGATTTCTTTAGGCATTTGTTTAGGCTATTTTGGCAGTTAGATGTCATTTCATTTCTGGTTTTTCCACAAATCTGTATTTTCTTGTTTCAGTGTCGTAATGGATATTGTCAGGTCTCGTTGGACTCTTGTTTTTGATGTCAGTCAGTCTCTTTGTTGTCTTCTCATTCTGATATCAAGATGGCCTCCTTGGCCTCTTGCTCTGTCTTTTTATCTTTTTTTCTCTTTTTTCAGGTGTGCGTCTTGAGGCCTCTTTGGCCTCTTGTTCACAATAGGCATTCTCCCCCACCACCCAACCACGTTTATAGACTAACTTTGTAAAAGGCCAAAAATGGCCTAGACAATGATAACCTTGGTTATCAGCCTATAACTACATACACATGCCTTGTCAGGACTCATTTGCACGTCAATGTTGATTTTAAATATGCTTAGCCCTTTTCATGGCCTCTTCTCTTGCTCCCGTAGATGGAGCAGCAATAACCTCGCCCAGTGTACAATAACCTACTCCATATATTGACTTTCTCCATTCAACAGGTGCTTTGGCTCGTGCAAAGCTATGATTCTAATAAACTTTACACGGCGCCCATGCTCAAGAGGGATCGCGCCGATTGGTTGGATGCTACGCCCACTGCCAGATACGTCGCAGATCTTGAGAGTGTTTCCGAGTAAGTCTACTTTGCCAGGTGTTCATCCTCTGATCTTTTTTGTTCAAATAGCATCACTATAATACATATTGTACATTGCCTTTATGAAAAATGTAGCATACCGATCCAGCAATAATTATGGCATCAACAATTTTATTTTAATTCCACGAATGGATTAATTAATTTACTTACTCATCAGGAACGGAGTACCTTATGTCGTAGAGTATTGGCTCATAAACCAGCAGGTAGATCATGAAAATTCATCACACAATGAAGAAATTACATTATACTATTACTTGACATATTACATTGTCCTATTGTAATATTTGTGTCATTTTGTGATATACCACACCATGTTTCAATCATTGTTGGTTGTGAAAGTGTGTGTCCATCTTCTTTCCGAGTCCATATAGTCAGATCTGGTCAATACACAATCTTCCGATGTACAGTGCTTTTTACTTTATGTTATGAAGACAACGCTGTAATCACACCCCCCCCCCTATGTGCATAAGCTGCTTTTCATCTGTTTAATACGTTGCCTTTACACACAGTGCTTTTTACCTGATAAAAGCATAAAGGCAACTCTGATATCGGTGCTTACACCGGCTTGCTGCTTTGAGGAAATGAGCTTAATCTTAACCCCAATACTGCTGAACTGTGAATTATCCTTACTAAATAGATGTTAATAAAAGTATTTAGCAGGACGACGGTTAAATCACTGATCCACTCTCCTGGGATATTCTTTTGATGTCCCAAACTTGAACAGACTCATAATGGATTAGATAAGGATAGATCCCAACAGAGTCCGGTTGCAGTGAAATTTGATGATACTGATGATGATAATAATGGGGATAATTATAAACTATGTTATTTATCGCGCCATTGTGAATCCTTTCGGTTTGTCAAAGACACTTCACAAAGTTTTAACCTGTATGCGGCTATACATACACAATTCCTATGGTTATTCAGATCTACAAATAGATTTGAATACATCATACATTTAAAAATACCATGTGACATCGATACCTGTGATAGAGTACATACACATTTGAAATTGCATACATTATACATTTATAACAAAAATTTACTTTCAATGGAGGATTATCTTGCGACCCAAAAAGTTTAAGCAAAATGCAGCAAAATTTTTTTCAGGATGCTATTACTTAACAATGAAATCAGACTTTATATTGAATTGGTATTCCAATGCTAATAAGTATCATGATTATAAATATTAAATAAGATTAACGTCGTATCTCAGTGGTTGTTGAACTTGTGGGTCATGAAAACTTGACTAATGGGCTATGGAATCAAACACAAAACATTAATAAGTTCATTCTGAATATATTGTAAATTCAGATGAATTGTGGGTAATACTTTATCGAGGAATTTATCGACACAGATGCGGTTTACAATGACTGTTTATGGCAGCTGCATTCAGCACAATACAGATACAATACCCATATCAAGCAGCTACCTATTTTGTTGGAGACGGGTTTACCCCAGCAATCAGGGATAAATGACTTGCTGAGGATCGTGGCAGATAAGTCGACTGATGTTTTGAACCCGTGACCTTTCGGTTATGAGTCCAGTGCTCCTACTACTCGACTAACTGCTTCCCCACTGCACTTCCTCCCCTACATTTCATAGGATTTAACGTGGTTACCTCTCTGCTATATTGTTTTCTTATAAATAATCATTACCTGTCACACATTTAACGTGGAGTGCGACACATGTAGGCTGCGTGTGGGTGTTTGGAAACGCTAGCGTGAATGGACGGACGTCATCTGTCTGCCCACGCTCAATGGTTTTTACCACGGTTATTTCTCACCATAACGAATGAGACTAAGCCCTTCATTATGTTAACCAGACCATACTTCACTCTCATCTTCATCGCGGGGAGTCTTATTGACCCACCCACATTCCCTTTTATTGTAAAAATCCTCGATTAATTCTTGGCTGCGAGCTTTATGACTTAGCAAATTCCGCTGTTAATACGAAAAAATTGTGTATCTTACCGCACATTTAGCAGATTACCACGGCAATAGTAACAATGTTAGAATATCAAACTAGCATCATACAT
>WURV02165780.1:0-14965 GCA_011762755.2 Epimenia babai
AATCGGTGTGTGTTTGTAACACAGGATTTGATGAATCGGTGTGTGTTTGTAACACAGGATTTGATGAATCGGTGTGTTGTGTGTTGTATTATGCGGAATTATTAGAGCACATCTAGTTCCCGTGACGTTATGCCCTCGTTTTTTCATTGATCGAAATTGACCGATTTCAGTCACCACACGACGATAGACACGCCTGCGAAGACATTCGCCTGTTCCATACCAGACGCCGCGGCTAGCCAGTGTCTACGCGGGGACCTAGAGGTAAATCATGGTCTGTCCCATGATGATCCCGGCTTGTTGAACTCCCGTGATGACCCTCAGTGAGTACACATGAGTACACATCTATACGAACGCTACACAAATATATGGTGGTGATGGTTAGTGGCTTGATAGTGGGATAGCCGGGTGGTGGTCGGTGCACTGGTCGTAGCTGGTAACTTGATGATGGTGGCTGCATGATGGGACTTTGTTGCCTAGATGTGTGTTGTGTGTTGGCCCAGAGGTGGTGATGTTCAAGGCCCGGACATGATAATGTTGGCCGGACGTGATAATGTTGGCCGGACGTGATAATGTTGGCCGGACGTGATAATGTCGGCCGGACGTGATAATGTCGGCCGGACGTCATAATGTCGGCCGGACGTGATAATGTCGGCCGGACGTCATAATGTCGGCCGGACGTGATAATGTCGGCCGGACGTGATAATGTCGGCCGGACGTGATAATGTCGGCCGGACGTGATATTGGCCTGGAAATGATGATATCGGCCTAGTGGTGGTGATGGCCTCATGGTGGCCGTGATGTGGTGGTGGTTAACGTTGACTTTTAGCTTTTATTTTTATCATTTTATGTAGTACGTTTAGGGTTAGTCCGTAGACATTAGTATTGCGCACCATAAAGCTCACGTTTTATTTAATAGTCGTCGTACGCTCCAATTTCGTCTAACAATTCCCTCATCAATATTGTTTCTCCATAACACATACAGTGAGACTATGATAGTATTTGAGATAATCCTCAATATGTCACGAAAAATCTAAAAACCTGCGAAATGGTCACCTGACGAATGCCTTCATTTTCAAGCTTTCTGCGTTCTTTCCCCATAATCCTTCTGCCTCTTGCAGATTTTGAATTTTCCAGATGTTTGCGTCTAGATGTGTTGGCGCCAGTGGTGCAGTGGTTAGAAGCGCTGCCTTTCATGCGAGAGGTTGCGGGTTCGAACCAGCATAAACCGGGGATTTTTCCCGCGCCTTCCACGATAGGAAATGAGCAAGATTTTCGTACTTGAATATTGCGAAAGATTTGTCGCGGAATGGTTTATTATAAAAATATCTTAGGGATGTAACAAGGTAATGTTGTATGTGTGACTGACATTTAATTATAAAGTAGCACCAAAACCTCGCCTCTACCTTTTACCTTTAGATATCGCATATATATATATATATATTTTCAATGATTCCGATTGGCTGTATTTTGTGCGGCTCGATCACGCGGCGTGCGATGTTAACGTAGTTTCCCGCTGTCGTCTCCAGCGCCACCAAACTCGACTTACTTACGGCAGCCGACCAACCAATGACCTCGTTACCCGCCGAACCGGCTCAGAACGGCCCGGTATGAGACGCGTCCGTTACGTAGTACGCGTACGTCGCGTAGCACCCCCCAGATGACTCGTACCCTCGACCCCGGTGCGGAGACGAAGTCGCCGGACCCCACCCCGGATGTAGCTCAAACAAGCCATCGAATTCACGCCGCTCGGATGTATGTAAGGTAGCGGTGGAGACACCAGTAGAGGGCCGTGATGCGCGGTTGTTCTATACCTCACCGGTAGATATATTCAGCACCATCCATAACCGTACCAACGAAAATCTATAGTGAAAAAGCAGTTGACTAGTACGCCGGCAGTAAGTTAAGAACAGTTCAGTAGTACACGAGCGGTAGGTTAAGTACAGTTAACCAGTACACCAGCGGTACGTATACCTTTGTTCTACGTAATGAAACTCACTCCTCAGCGCATCAAGATCGATTGTTCGATTCCGCCACCACGTGTGATACGTAGTGAGTAGCAAATAAAATTCGGTAGATATCATTTTGTTGATCTAAACCTATCCATTTCATGTTTACCCGCATGATTTATTTTATTATTCGATGCTTTTCTCATCATCTTTCGAGCGTATATTACAGGGTATGTGATGCGGTGTGTTAAGTGCTTTATTGATTCAGGAGTTTCGATTATTTCTGTTAACGTCTATACACCTATTGTAGTCGTAGCAAATACTACTGGATGTTTGACAAATTTCCTGGAATAAACTCGCTGCCCTGGTGTCTTAGATGGATTAAAGATAGCACCTTAATGGGACAGTTTAGTCGACGTGGGAGTTACATGGGTTAAATAGATGGTTGCCTATTAAAGGGTTAAATAAGATGGCTGCCTATCAAAGGGTTAAACAAGATGGTTGCCTATTAAAGGGTTATACAAGCTGTTTTTGTATTAAAGGGTTTAATAAGATGGCTGCCTATAAAAGGATTAAAAAAGATTGTTGCCTATTAAAGGGTTAAACAAGATGGCTGCCTGTTAAACGGTTAAAAAGATGTTGCCTATTGACAGGTTAATCTAGATGGCTAGCCGGTAAAAGGTTAAACAAGATGGCTGACTCCATGTATTAAGCAAAATGGCTACATGTTAATGGGTTATACAGGATGGCAGCGTGTCAATGACTTAAACAAGATGGCTGCTGCTTAATCGCTTAAACACAATGACTTTAATGACTTTATGTTAACAAGATAGCAGTTCGTTTACAGTTACTTTGAAACTGGCAAGTAACAACAATTAAGTTCACTTAAAGACGTTTAATTTTTATAGCACCCTATAACACCATCCTATATGTTATTTAAGTACAAGTCATTTGAGAAGGCAGCATTTTCCCCGCCATAGATCACCGCTTTACGGCTTTCTCGCTCTCCCCGTTACATTAGAGCAATTTTATATCGCTTGTTCGAGTATTCTGGCTTGGACTGTGGCGTTCTGCCCGCGTTAAATCCTTGCATTGAATGAGTTAAACAAGATACCTACCCACTTCTGAATAGTTTAAACAAGATGGCTGCTTGTTTCATAAGTCGTTCACCGAAAAACTTTAACAAACTTCATTCGGTTTTGCGTGTCTCTCATTGAGTCATGGTGCTGTATTCGGGGACATGTTTACACGCCTCCACCCTCATCCGAGACGCGAGCTATTTCATTCATCCATCGTTTTCAAGTCAAACCAGAACGTGACGCGTGCACTGCCGAATGCATTGGTTATCCACACGCAAAAATGTTCTCGAACTATAACCTCATTTAGATACTGTTTCGTTCCAAAAATATTTTTACCGCTTTAAAGTTGACATTTGTTATCCCAGTACCCAACAACTCCCACTTGGTTGCCATCCCGTCAGTACGATTATCATAAATTAATATTTCGATGTAAATGCTTGTATTTTTTTTCTTCACATTATCCCAGTTTTTCATTTTATCGCGCGTTTGCGTGCGTACATGTCACATGTCACGCCGTTACGATCGAATCTTAAATCCAGCAATAAATATTCGTAATATTGATTTCGACCAATAAATTCGTTACAACTTAGTCACATGATACATTCATAAGCGGTCATCCAATCGGCACGAACGTGAGTAATTAGATGCGCGTGTATTTTAGTTTTATTGTACATAATGATTGCGGCTGTAAAATATGATTATTTAATGATTTTATTTACTGATATTTCCATGTTGGGATGCGTGATGGACTCGAGTTTTGTCTGAACTCTCGGTCCGTCCGTTTGTCTGTCCGTCTGTCTGTAATGACGTCTACGATATTGACGCACGATTCTGGTCAGTGGAAGAACGGTGATTTTAATTTGTTGTATGGTTTCTGTGTTAAATCTCTGCGTGATTCCCCCTCACCCACGGCCACGCCCCCTCATCAAGCATGTCATGGTCACTCGTGCGCGGTTATGCCCCTTCCGTTATGTGTGTGCACTTCGACGCCGCGCTTTAGAGAAAATTTCGCATCGACTTGCTAACTTAAGAAAGAAATTACCTAATCACGATCAAATAATTGCCAAATTTAGAAAATTCGTTGAATTTTATGTCTGGTTTATCTCGCAATGTTTCAGATCATTTCCTGTGATGTCACAAGTAGATAAGAGGACTAAATATTCTCTTTCCACTAGCTCCGAGTCGCCTCTTTATTAAGCATATATGAATAGTGTCTTTTATGTTATATAATACTGAGTGAATGGTTGTCACCTAGTAAAACCGTGTTGATTGTTTCATCATTTATATAACGGATAAATAACGAACGTAGTAGCTGGCTAAAAAACTAGTAAAAGTATAAACACAAGAGTGGCGACATGTTTATGGCTAACAGCAGGAAAATAAGCCACAACTTTATGCAGACAGCACGAGATACTCTCCCAAGATTTCTCCTCACAGCATTTATGAAATGAAATATACGAAATATATTTGATTTAAAGTCACAGCGTTTATCGTTAATAATATAGATTCACCGAACATTTCATTCACGCGTTCAGCCACGTGGTTACCTCCCTTGTATGCTGTTACCTCCCTTGTATGCTGTTACCTCCCTTATGCGTGGTGGGGAGGAGTGAGCAGAAACGGAATTGCATTTTTCCACTAAATCTCCAATTTGCGTGTGAACTGTGGGTCACCCTTTGAACTAAACGATCATCAGACTGATGCTTTCTACCGTAACATATTTCCCTTAACCTCCGTTTCTTACCTTCCCCACCTCGTCACTTCACAGGCTCCACAACCGCTGAAATGTCGTTAAAATATATTTAGTGATGTGGATGCTGATAATGATGATGATGATATAAAGACATTTAGATAAACGCAAAATTCTGAACTATTATATCAGTGAACATTTACAAGAAGTAAAAGCAACAATTATTCTGTCTGGAACGTCGTTGACTTCACGTTGGATTGTTATCATAATCTGTAGATATATGAATGTAAACTGTAAATTTGAAATGTACAGTTGAAAATTAGTAGAGTTTAAAATAAATATTTTTAAATTGCCACGTGATGTGTTTCGGTCTTATTGCAGTTATAAGGACATTAAAAAGTGAGTTTTTTATATGAATCCCAACTTTGTATCGTGATTAGAAGTGGCTATGATGACCCACGCGCTTGACCGGTCACTAAGAGATTAGATGGACAGAAATACACAAAAAACCCTCTAACTCTGATCGGACTCAAACCCACGAGCCCCGGATAACCGGTCTGGTGATGTACAAACTGAGCTACAGGGTCAAGGTTTCTCCTGTGCATTTAGTTATTTAACACCGTTTTTTTTTGAACCACTGATGTTTAAAAGTCCGTATATCATAGCCAGCGATATACACAGATATCTCTAACATGCATGATGATGGACTATAAATTGATTGGCTGATTTTTGGGGTGTTTTCTGTTTTCTATATCAATGTGTTGGTAATGGGGGTAACCAGTGTGGTTGGCTACAACACTGGCTACCCCATTACCATCACACCAAGAGATTAGGTGGTGAGAACTAGTGATGGTCATATCGATATGGATTTGTTCAATATCTATATTTTCAAACCCGATATCGCCCATCACTAGTGAGGACTCGAGGCCGACCGAATCGTGTACGAATAACCTTCAGGCTACGACTTATAATGCCCCTTTGTTTATAGCGCGAATACTTCCCTCTTGAGCTATTACTCAAGACATTCATTTACCGTAGTTCGCGAGGGTGTATTGTTTTCCCAGTTATTAAGCTGGTTTCACCATTGATGCCATTTGAGGGTAGACCCTTATAGTTAACACCGCACGTATCATTTTCTGCGCATCCCTCCAGTTTTTTTTTTATAAAACCACTATGGCTGTACCCCAACCCCGCGAACATAAGTAGTTAACAGGGTAGCCGTCAGCTATCCGTCAACCACCTACCTCCGCAATCGGGCCATCAGTTTGAACAACAATCGGTCGGACTTAGGCTTTCATCGATCGATGTAAAAATTCTATGGTCTACTGTATCCGATAAATCTTCGATTTTGAACCGTATACCATGTTTTTCTAGTAAATAATAATAACTATAAATTTGAAAAGTGTCTTTGTTAGCCATGTGTAAAAAGGGCGCTATAAATCAATAAAATTTCATTTCAGAAATAGTTAATGACAGTGTACTTTTTGTCGGGGGATGAACCATCACGATATGTTTTTCCCGCTTGTTACCATGGTGATTACTGTAACTAATTTTTGGGTCAGTGAAAAAATATTTACGAGATTTGTCTTTTAATCGAAGGCGTATGGTTATTTTCTACATATATTTTAAACAGCGAGTTTATTAATATAAACTATTAATAAAATGATATATTTTTAATATTACGTATTTCCCGCCAAACTAATAATTGATATTTTCACGAAGAGAGTACGACCTATAAAACCGACCATCGAGCAAGGTCTGTTAATTTGTATCTCGATGATCACAAATTAAATATATATAATTATTATTATATAGCTAGCTAATCGGAGATATTATCGTACTGACCGATTCTATAGTCGGAATTTACTAATTTATTCAGCGCTGGCAAACGACACGTGACCCAATCTTATACACGCGCGCTTTGAGGGGTGAAAGTTGTGCGCTTTATACCGACGAACGGCGCGTGCAAATCGTTTTAATATTGCGAACACCCATAAATCTCGAACCAAATACTGTTGACCTTGAATCTCTATCTATGTGTGTGATATTAAGGAGACTGATAATTTTACGTATGCTTTCAAACTGCGTTCGCGTATAGGCTCTATGGTCTAATATGACAATTATTAGGTGTGCTTTAGAATGGCGTACAAATATACGATTTCATACGTTCAACGGTTCACCGGTGAATTTATTCAGGAACGATATTAGAGTTATATTTAGTTTACAACGAGAACGATAAAGATAGTTGGTATCATGCAATATTATTAATTAGTCGATGTCAGTAGTATATTAGTACGTGTGTATATTAGATTGCATATTATCTTTGCGGGCAAAAAAACATTAACTTAAAATTCAATAAAAAATACATTGGAAAATAGCATTAGTGTCGTGATATGATAATGCTGTTGATATAAACCAAACCATCGTCGATCTGTAACAGTTTAAAAAATGGTGTTTTAACCTCGGAACCTGTATGGTGAAATTTAAGAATGAAGTTCCACTTCAACGCAGTGGCGTTTAGTTTTTCCTTGCCCGAGGCGACGTGTAATCACTTGACAATAAATTCAGCATTCGACATACCGCAGCACGCCTGTTAACAATAATTTTAATTTCATGCCTATTTATACAGGGTACTGTATTATCCATATGACTATGTAGTGTATGATGGAAGCTTTTAATAGGCAAACATAAAACTACCTCGTGGTTAAGTTCATTCTCCCTAACTATGGCTAAATGTATGTTGTTATCGCGTATAGATGGATTTCCTACCATACCATTGGATTTCATTGCTTATTCGACTAATTGGGCGAAGCCTATCAGCTATCTTCATTAATTAAACGCGGGGGATGGTCGCTGGACGCAATCTTTGTTTGGTTTACAACGATCCGCTTTCTATCGTCCGTGAAACGTCCGGCGACTGTACCGAGCAAGTGAACGTCATCAAATGTTGCGTACTTGCGACGTTTCAAAGCAAGTCTGACGTCATACAACGTTGCGTGCTTGCGACTGCGCTAAGCAAGCGTTGCGTCATCAAACATTGAGTACCTGCGACCGGTGTCCGCTAACATGCGCCATCAATGGCCGATATATGGAGCCACACTTGGATTTGTTTCCGTGTTTTTTGCACTTAATTTTCAAACAGCGATCACAAATATTGGTAAGTGGCTTAAAGTAATGTATTTTTCTTAGATTCACACAACAACACTAAACGTAGTGGCGGTTTCTTGATTTAAACAGTAACAAAAAAGCGACGATCTAATCAAATATTGCCACTCAGTGATAAATTCTTCAAATCTACCGTATGTTATAAAACGACGCTCGTATCTATAAGACTTTATGACGTCTTTCGTCACGAAACACCCCTGTCCCCCGCGAATTAATTGTGTCCCCATCTTCGACGTTGTGGAGTGTTTCTCATTAAAACGACTCCTCGCTAACGAATGATGACATATGTACGTAAGTTGAACCTATTCAACTTATCATTAATATATTGATGTAAGCGCTTGTTTTTTGTTCATGAGTACGCTGAGATACTGCACAGACAACAAACATGCCTGTCTATGTCAATCTTCACTCTCTATTTTTTCTACATTTATTCCGATCCAGTGGTTTACGTGAACCCACCCGAATCCAAATGTCGTTTTACGTACATAAATGCAATATTTACACCAATACACAACTTATATAAAGTTACGCCACTTACATTATAGTCACTAAATTTGAGTAATCATCGGTGAATGTGAGTATCATTTCATTCTGAAGCGCTTATATACCTAAAATACCGCATTTATATATTGATGGGTAGAGTACTGTGAATCGTGACCTTTGTCCTTTCAGAGCTCAAGATCTGTTCCTACTTTATCTAAACCATGCTTCCCGGTCTATTTAAATGGAAGGAAATGCACGGAAAAAACCTATGCCTCTGCTGGTCCCATCATATATAAACCTAGACCATATAGTTTATCGAGAGATGTTAAATGGCAGGGTTAGTCTCACAATAAATAACTTTTCATTCCGTTTGATTTCCCAATAAATTGGGAACCCAGAAATTATTACACAGAAAAAAATCTAGCCTTTATATCTTTCTAGGTCCTTGGCCGAATTATTAAATGAAATATTTATTCAGTTAATATGGTCACGATGATTTCCGAATTATTTTATTAGCAGTAGTATTTAATTTGATTAAAATATATATTACATGGATAAATAACTATGGTATCAGTTTGTGTTACATCAAAGCTTACGTTTTGTAAAAGCGTACCACCGACGTGTTTGAACGAATTAACTTATTTATTGTATAGAGTTACGTCCCTTATAATAATATATCCAATGTGTGTCACCGGCCCTTCGTATATCGAGATGATAAATCATTAAACCTTCTACTATACTACTAGAAAAATCTAGATATTATGCGTTAGTAGATAATTTTTTTAATTTTAACGCTGTACATCCTATAAAAACGTATGATACTAAGCTTATTTTTTCTTTCATTAAATCATTCAAGTAATACTGCTGGCATATAGTATGTTTACGTTAATGTATTTATTCAGCTGTGCAAACTCATTCAACTTGATTTTTGCGTAAATATGAAGTTATATAATGGGGGGGGGGGAGATTTATAATTTCTTAAGATATCTTTTATTATAATCATGATGTTGATGGGGGTAGGGTAGGCAATGTGGTTCTTTGAAATACCCCAAAAAACCAGATTTCGTAGAAATGCCGCTAATACATATGAATGGTTCTCAAAAACGGTGTCAAATACCTAATGACACAGGAGAAACCTTGTCCCTGTAGCTCAGTCGGTAGATCACCTGACCGGTTATTTAAGTGAAATAAAATGAAATGAAATTTTATTGATTTATAGTGCCCTTTTAACACATGGCTATCAGAGACACTTTACAAATTTATGGTTGCTATGATTAACTAGAAAACACAAGGAATACGGTGTCGTGGGTTCGAGTTCCATCAGAGTTGTGAGGTTTTTTGTGTGTGAAGTTCTCTCCAATTATAACCATACGCCATTACATGTCCTTAGCGGCGAAGGCTGTATCATTATTTTATTATATAATCATTATTAAATATACAACTAAGGCGCACATGAAATATGAAATGAAAAATGTTCGTGGCGAAGTTTTCTAGTAAATTATAAAAATTGTCTTATAAAAACAGTGAATAGTTTACGACTGTCGTTTAATCTCGATCTATAAGTGAGTTAATATCATTTCTCTAGTAATAACGAAACGCATATAAATGCCAAACCGTCATTGCAACAATTTTACAAACAGAATTGCTTAACCGCGCAGATATTTCCACGTGGACTACCAGATATAAACAACAGATTGATGTTTGTTTACACCGCCAATCTAAAATCTGCAACCCTTCATTGACTCCCTCCCTGGCACGCATTGTGATTACGCTTATCTCTTGAGATAGACCCCAGCATCGCGCATGTTCTTGACCTAGAGTGGACCCGAGCCGCTGGCGTATTTTCTTTCCACTTTATAGAGCGCTAAAGTACCACCAGGTGTTCCGCAGATGAGTCTGGAGACAAGATTAATTACCTTAGTACAATTCCTAGCTCGATGAAGGCTTAATTCGGACAATACAATCAAAATGCGATCCAAAAGGTATTACCTTGCAGTTTTTTCTTTTTTCTATCTATCGCCAGAAAATTGAGAATGACAAAATTAATGCTTGAATGGTTGTTTTATTCGACACGTTTTTAGTAAGGTAATTTCCGGGTTCAATTAAAGGAGAGTTCGGACAATCTTGATTAACGGGGAATAAAAGTATATTTGTACCAGGTACATAAAACAAAAATATGTGGTGTATTATGCAACTGGCATCAATAACAATATCACTATGAAATGTGTATATCGAAACTATGTCAGAGATAACTACAGGAACGAAAGAATTGTTATGAGCCGGCAATTCTTAATCTCACTTCTCGATCTCTGATTAATCTCACAATTCTTGACCTAATTCTTCCGCTCCCAATCCCTCCACATGTCACGACAAACAAGAATGGCCTTCGCAGTTCTTTGATGATAAAAGATTTGGTGTTTGCTTTGTGAAAGTTGTAGCTATTCATGTACAGGCTGTTGAAATAAATATCGGGTCATGGTCGTTCAGTGACTACCTTAACATACCCTTGTCGTACTACTGTAACATAACGTTTGTTTGGTGAATCCCCTTTATCTGTCTTGTTCCAACAACATTGTTAAAGCTGAAATTAGCAGGTTTAGGGCACAGGATTTATGCTTAATATTCAATTCAGTTTATGCAAATATTGTGATAACCAAATTCAATATAAAGTTTTCCAACGGGTCAAAATTGTGAATTATGTGTACCTCATTGTAGCACTACTTATATTGTATATGCGCTGAATAGCTGCCAAAAATATTTCATTGTAAACCGCACGTGTAAGCGTTTATTGGCTGATACTTGCGGTCTTTAAGTGTTGTAGTTTACATTTTAACTATTCTAAACACAAGAATGTTCTTTCTCGTACCATACCATATTGAGTCGTGACTTCTCACCTAAAGGTTACAGATTTAACTAGTTGATTATACGCTATATACGTGTTTCATTCGAGCTAATATATGACTAGTGATATATATTAATCTGTTTTGTATATATTTTTTTGTTCATTTCTCTCCAGCTCTTCATAGACCCACATTGGCTACCCCTATTACCATCACATTAATATGGAAACACGGCAAAAATAAGCCAATCAATTTATGGTCCATTATCATGCTTGTTACAAATAGGCCTATCTGTGTATATTGCTGGCTATGATATACGGACTTTAAACATCAGTGGTTCTAAAAAACAGTGTTAAAAACCGAAAAGCGCAAGAGAAAGCTTGTAGCCGAGTTGGTAGAACGCCACACTAGTTATCTGGAGGTCGTGGGTTCGAGTCCCATCAGAGGTAGAGGTTTTTTCTGTGCGTTACTCTTAAGTTATCGTTACCGTTATGGTTATTTTATATTTCACAGCGCTCATTTCCATCCACAGAAATGTTCATGATCGTGTCAATATAAAACACAAAACTATTATTGACAACATAATCAGCGTGCTTCCACTGCACGATATCGCTTAGATTTTACATCGAGGATCAATGTGAACGTTTTTACCGTAATATCTGTGTATTCGGTCATATCGAAAGTCATATCTATTCTATCAATCAGCGTTACAACTTGAACCAAAAAATGCTGTCATTGCTAGAGCTGTCACAATTTTAGCTGATGAGAACACTTCTATAAGTTGTCCTATATTGTCTAGATATTCATCGAAAAAAAAAAAGATATTTCTTTCGCTTTGTGCAGCTTTTTGTCGCATGACTCAGTGTCATTACTTTTATGCCAGATACGTATGTGTCAAACAACGTGAAGGGACATAGTATATATGTATTACGGATCGCTATGATAACTTATCCAATTTATATATCGTATGGCGTAGCGCCACTCTGATGAATATGGGAAACATTTCATAATTATATCGCATCATAATCATTATACGAGCCTAGGTATTTATAATTGACTCCTCATTTTTATAACACATCAGGAAGACATCCAATGGTGTGTAAGTTCACCAACATATGCGAGTTAATGGCCAGGTAGATAGGTAAATAGTAAAGGCCCGAAAAACGATTCAGCGTTTTTCGTTACGACTTGGTAAGGTGTTCTAGCAGAGTTTTAATGTCTACAGTAGTAGGTATTTATATATGATTCCCCAAGGCAAATTACCGCTTAACGATAATGTAAATATTTAGTTTGTAGCGTTAAACCAATTAGTGGCATCTAAGTGTTTTATTGCCAATTAGGAGAATGATAACGGTTTAATATCTAATCATTTGTCCGGAATTTAGACAATTATTGTTAAGTACGCATGTGTGGAATATTTGGTTAGCAATAACTAATAAGATGTGTCCAAAAAATTGGTGATTTATTTTCTTTTAACTACTTTGCTTGTTTGGTTACATCACAGTGGCTCACCGGCACCTATTCCTTAATTCCTTATACTCCTTGCATTTTTATTTAGTAATAGTACTCATAAATTTGTGTAGTGTCTTTTGTTGCCATGCATTGGAAGGGCACTAGAAATCAAATAGAATTCCATTCCATTTCATTTAACGGTTGTGTTAGGCTATGATTTATCTTATATGTACATTCTATTGTGTTATACAATATAATTAGTTATTACACGAAATGTATATAGGCGCTTTAGAGACATACTAGTTATTAGGGCACCTCCAAAACAAATGGATTATTATTATATTATTATAGAGCCGCCATCTCCCTTTTGTCGGCGCAAGCCGTCACTCGCCAAGTTGCGCATGCGGTTTGAAAGTGCCAGATATAAATGCATAATTTACTATTTACTTTACTTACAGTCAAAATCTATCAACATACACACAGGTATAGTATCGAATATAGTGTGGAATTTTTGCATAAAATTTGCATATATTTAGCGCTCCATGTGCCGATCAAATGGTGCGTAAAACCCTCCTGAATTCCTTTGACGTAATGTGAAACACACCTGTCTATTCTGACAATAATGGAAGTGTCTTGTTGCTTGTTTATTCCCAAATAGTGTCTTGTCACACGCATCTACGGGGATATGGTTTAACTTTATTAACTGACTGCCGAGTGCAGACGACGTCTGAAGCCATCACGCGACATGTCTTGTGACTCCATCACATGACAGCAAAATGAATTCCATCACTGGCTTGTGCTTTAGTGTCCTACATGTGCTGCAGCACGCAGTCTGGTTCCAGACGATATTGTGATAAAAGGAATAACTTGTTATCCCTGAGTAAATGAGATCTCAGAAGTTTGTTGTAACAAAAACATTATCAAGGTATAAGGTTGATACTAACATAGTCACTTTTAGGCCTATACGTAGTACTTATTATAACGGGGTAGGGGGAGACCGGGGGACTGGTTACTGTAAGGATTTATTTAGGAACATATCATGGGAGCACGTTTTATATAGTCTAGGTGATTTTAATGACCACAAGCTTTCACATAAACACCTGGCTTCATTAGATGATTGTCATTTGCTGCCTAAAAATTGTAGGCTCAGGGTTAGATCTACCTTTACATGCTTTGACATTTAAATGTAAATGTTTTTCGATATTTTTATGTGGTGTATATAGAATTTTATATGGATAACGCTTGCATAATGTTCATAAAATGATGGTCAGTGGTTCATATAGTGCTAGTAAGTGGTTAATAAATCAGTGATTGCTGGTTCATAAATTAATATTATGTGGTTCATATATTAATAGTAAGTGGTTCATCAGTAGATGGTAAGTAAATTATAAATTAATAACATGTGGCTCACATGTGCTTTATTAATGAATGAAAAATGGTTTATAGATAAATAGTAAGTGGTTTATAAGTATATAGTTAGTGGTTTATAAATATATGGTAAGTCATTTATTAATAAGTGGTAAGTGGTTTATAAATAAATGCTGTTTATATTATAAATTAATATCAAGTTTTAAATAAATTTATAGTCATTAGTCCATTAATTGACGATGAATTAGTGTTAAATTCTTCATAAATAAATGGTTAATCAGTTAACGGTAAGAAAGAAATGCTATTTGGCATGACTGTTCAAAAATGAATTATAACGCTCCAAAATTGTCTTTATATCCACCAACATTTCTCCTTCACATAAATCACATATGAATTTATTTTATGAGATTCACTCTAATCATGACTTTATTGCCTTTTTATGCATGCACGCTTTTGAAGAATAATTATAAAATTATAAAAATTTTTTGTTCTGTCAAAAGCATTGCCAGAGGGAAACAGAAACCAGACTACTTGTAATGAACTTGTCAAATGAGCGAAGAAAAATAAACATCTATTCTTGATGAGTTCTTACAGAAAAATAAAATAATTCAAAATCGTAAAAATAAAACTGTATTACTTATTTTATATAATTTATGCCAGTCCCAGGCTGGCTATACCTGCCTGAGTAAATTTAAATACTGTGTCTATTTTGTCGTAAAAACAGAAAGTACAAGAGGACGGAGGCGACGAGTACAGAATGCTAGTGAAGAGAATAAGAGGGGAGTGAAGAGAAGAGGAGGGGAGTGAAGAGAATAGGAGAGGAGTGAAGAGAATAGGAGGGGAGTGAAGAGAAAAGGAGGGGAGTGAAGAGAATAGGAGGGGAGCGAAGAGAATAGGAGGGGAGCGAAGAGAATAGGAGGGGAGCGAAGAGAATAGGAGGGG
>WURV02165791.1:0-14963 GCA_011762755.2 Epimenia babai
GTGGAAAGCCGCCAGCTGTGTTTTGCTGGGGTTCGGTCGGAGATGATTATCGACGTAGTACTCCTGTAGCTCGGATATTTCAGTTATTTCATTATATAAGAGGTCCCTGGTTCAATTCTCGCTCTCACCAATAACACTTTTTCAGTCTGTGAATGCTTTGAACCCTTTGGGTGTCTGGGTAGCCCTAATAGTGTGGTTCTGTTAGGGGTTTCCCTCTGACGTTTACTGTGCTTCAGATGCTCTATATATGTCTGTCGCTTACCTCCCCGCTATGTCATCATCTCATTGTAAATAACCATTGTCCTTTCATAGACTTAGCGGAGTGTGTGACATTTGGAGCCCGTATGTAGACATTTAGAACCAGTGGCGTGAATGGAAAAAGGTCAATTATCTGCCGAGACTCAGTGGGTTTTCACACGACATGTATACTGTTAGGTATTAATTTTATATAATTTAAGTAATTACATTATAGTCTTAGACCATTAGGCTAATGTTTCATCTCAAGTGCGTTTGACAGCTAAGCTAATAAGTACACTTTAAACAAATAAATTTCATTTAATTTCGTACTAGGTGTATTTCCCACACCCCTTATAAGTGAAGCTAATCAAATTGTCGTATTAACCACATTTATAGGTGGGGTTGGTATTGGGCCAAGGATGGCGATGGCCCATGGCCCCTGCCATACCGAATTACCTCAGTAATCAGCCAATAGATACATACATACATATTTTATTATATTCAGTAAATGTTTTAAAAGGTTTGTCAGTCATAATCACACAGCTCTAACTGCCTTTTTATTTTATTTTTTATTTCCACTTTGTCTTCTGGCCTCTCTAGCCTTGCGCAAAATTAAGACTTACGTGGCTTATGTTTTGTTTTACCTATTTTAATACATTAAACCATAAAAGCATATCATGGAAATTATAAGTGTATGTATTTTATAAATGTATCATTGTTGTCATTCCAAAACCATTCCAAGTCTGTATCACAACATAACTATTAACATAAATAATCTTTTATACTTTTAAATTTGCATGTTCAACTGACTGATGTAGTACAGGATTGTCGAACTAACTTCTAGATATCTCGCAAGGGTCAAGGTCGGGCAATGAATAATGTCGCTTGTTGAAACCTAAACTTAAACATGGGGCGACATTTTTTATTTGTTCGGTATATATTTACTCTACATCGGCGCATTCAGGGGATGTTATTTCAGCCCGTTCATTGTACTTCGTGTTTTTATCGGACATGTACATACGTGGATATACGAGAGCGAATGCATCCACCTTGTTCTTCTCGATGTGCGTGTGTGTGTCTGTGTGTGGGTTAGTAAAGGATGGAGACTGCTTTGTTCCATTACCTGACTGTATTTGTACCTTTCGTACGACTGAAAGTGGCAGTCGACTGCAAACAGAAAGGATGTTTGTACGGGGAATCTTTTAATTTATTTTATCCGGTCTCTCGTCTTACCCCGAGTAAACAGGCTCATTTTTGGTCTGAGCAAACAACACGCCGGCCATTACTGGCAGACTGTCCACTGTTGTGCGAGTTAATTAGGGACTTAAACCGAGCTAAGAAGGTGTAGATATGGGGGGAAAGTCTGAGAACATTGTATACATTGTCCAGTGTGTCCACTAATTGTCCACTAATTCAGTCACACTGTCAATATTTGCTAATGTATGGGTGGGCACGAACTCTCGCGTCTATTATCAATACGTGGCGTCCATCTCCTGAAGTTCACTTTGCTAAACGTAACTTGACGAGGATTATCGGCATGGGTGCATGAACTATGGAAATACGATGATCGGCGATGCAGTGTTCTGATAAATAAAAAGCTAAAACTTTGCCGACTGTCATTAACCCTCACCACACTGTATATCTCATTACTATCGCAATACAAATCTGTGACAACAGAGGGCTAAGGGTTAAAAACAACGCCAGCTTTTTCATTTTAAATATACCTTGTCAGGTACAATGATTTGGGTTCTCATGCGACAAAAGTCAGCCAGTGACCACAAAGAAAACATGTACAGAAAGCAAAGAGAAAACAAATCGCATAGTATACATAGAAAACAAGACAAAGGGTAAGCTCAAATCCAAAGGTTGAGTGAATGCGATGAAAGGTTCTAGTGGTATAAATGGATTGGAACTATAATAGACAGGAACAGTGACAGGTGTCCAGTAACTGCATACAGGTTGGCATAGTAGCAAGGACAGAAGGATGGAAGTGAAGAAAAGGTAACGGAATACATAAATCTAATTGTACTCAGGTTTGAAGGATGGGTTTGATAGATAAAGAATCAATCACAGTTATTTGACCTTCCGTCTATGTTCCATGGCTTCCATCTTCCAGTGAAAGAGTTGAATTTGGTGATTATCTTCAGTTCTTGAATTTCTCGAGGGATACCCCTTTCTTGGTAGAGAGAAATGCGCAGGAAAAAACCTATACCCCTGATGGGTATACTTACCATCAGGGGTATGAGTTTTTTCCTGTGCATTTCTCTCCAGCTATTTATGGAACCACATTGGCTATCCTAATGACGATCCCTTTCTTGGTAGATTTTTGTGGATATATTAGATGTATATATTTCTGGTCTGAATGGTGCAGCTCTTTAGCTTGAAGATTATGGTCTTGTGTGGTAGAACTTATGACATATTGAGACAGAGGTGTGAGTGACATCGCAAAAACATGAGAAATACAAGAGCATATCGTTCAAGGCTACAAAAAATCTCATGCTAACAGAGTCAGCGAGTGAAATAAGTGGCTTACCGCAGAGTTCCAGAATGGATGAATGTCTAGGGTGCAAACAACTAACACATCAATGCTTCTAAAATGGCAAACTAGTCGTTTTCTTTATCATACTAAAGGCTAATTTGTTGCAACAGCTAAATGTGATGTCTATTGACATTTCCTGACAGCTGATTTTTAAGTAAACCTTTCCCTTTCGGCATTTATGATTCCGGACCTATTCACAGACGAGTGACGCTCCATAGAATGTATGAAATTCTTACAATGTAGAAGTCCAAACATGTGAGTAAACAGTTATTTTAGCGGGACGTATTGATAGGACACAATACAGGATATCGTACGTGTATGTTAAATTATACTCACCGTCCGTTGCTTGTTGTGATTGGGTTAACAACTCAACATCGCCATGGAACATGTCTACATAACCCTAGGTCAACAAGTAGCCAAACAAAGGGTTTTATGTCTGGTAGAAATGAATGTGAACTCGGATAACTCTTGAAATAAGTTTTCATTGTTTGTGTTAATAACAATTATGTGCAGTTTTAGCGTTGCATCAAAGCAACGATGGTTTGGTTTGTATTATGGTCATTTTATGTTCATTATATATTGATCAGTTTTATATGTTTTATCATATGTTTTAAGCTAGTAACATTGTAAAGTGTCGTCGACATCATCTTCGTCATTATTGACCAAGAAATAATACGGCGCTCTAAATAAAGTTTTATTATTATTATTATTATTATTATTATTATATGTATATTAATAAATAATTCAAGCGATATTCAGGACATATTTAAGGAGGGATGTCTGCCATAAACATCGCCGCTAGCTCTAATGCTATAATGATACCGTAAATGTTTGATGAATGTTACTTAAACTTTTACGAGGTTCCACAGTCATGTGACGTGATGTCTTCAGGCTAACATGTATTAGGTCCGTTTCTATAATTAAAACATTTACTAATAATAACTAACTAACTGATAACTCAATGTAACATCTCCTTCCGTTGTTGTTATCACAAGGATCTATGACACATCCTTAATCTTGCTAAGGATTGACACATAACACAAGTAAGTATAGACACATGATGCATTTTCTTGCAAAGGATTGACACATGACACATTCATCTCGCTAAGATTGACACATGATGCATTTATTTGGCTTAGGATTGATACATGACACATTTATCTCGCTAAGCATTGATACATGGCACATTAATCTTGCTAAGATTGACACATGATGCATTTATTTGGTTTAGGATCGACACATGGCACATTAATCTTGCTAAGGATTGATACATGACACATTAATCTTGCTAAGGATTGATACATGACACATTAATCTCGCTAAGCATTGATACATGACACATTAATCTAGCTAAGGATTGACACATGACAGTTTAATCTTGGTATTGATAGATATATGATGCATTTATTCGGCTTAAGATTGACACACAACACATTAATCAACATTTCTATATTGTAAGTCATATCCTTTGATCCATCCCGAGGGATCGAGAATTTAACTTGAACTTTTTTTTTCCAATATATCTACTTTGGTTACCCAGAGATTTTTTCTGTGATACGCCTTATTGGTCGTTTTGATGAGTAAATAAAACAAGGTAATTATAATATATGAAGTGGAATGAAATGAAATTTATTTGTTTAAAGTGTACTTATTAGCAGAGCTGTCAAACACACTTTACACGAAACAAATAGCCTAAATCTAAGATATTACCGCATGTATTAATTCCAGTTATATAACTTTAGATTACCTATGATTGAGTGAACAATTCAAGTCCCTAATAAGATGCCACGACCCCCATGACGTACAACCTCGCCTACAGACTAACTTACTGTACTCATTGCTGAGCGTTTTATCACGAGTAACAGATTGTGATTACTGTCCCATTGTAGCATGCCTGAGGAAGAGGAACTGGACTTTTCGTGTCTGGAGCCAGACATGCATCGTCGAGCGAGTATACCCATGTCAGTCAACACCCATTTGAGGTTCTGCGACGCCGCAAAAGGCAACCCTAGGTACGAATCCGCCCGGAGTTCTTGAATAGATCAGTTTACTCGGTACACTCACAGATCAGTTTACTCGGTACACTCACAGATCAGTTTACTCGGTACACTCACAGATCAGTTTACTCGGTACACTCATAGATCAGTTTACTCGGTACACTCATAGATCAGTTTACTCGGTACACTCATAGATCAGTTTACTCGGTACACTCACAGATCAGTTTACTCGGTACACTCACAGATCAGTTTACTTGGTACACTCACTGAGTCGGGTATATTGCCCGGGTTCTGACAGGTTGTCACTCGTCTGAATTCATTTTATAGAGTGGTATGCCTACAACACACTGTTTTTTGGAGATTTTTGAAGACCAAAACATAACTCCTTGGTAAAATAGCTGAAGAGTCGTACACTAAAGTAAGTGAACTTGTGAAACCACACTGTTGCCTAAACAACCCGGCTCGTAAGTTGAAATCTTGACTTAGTTCTATCTTAGCCTGCTTCCCATAATGCTGTTAACATTCCGTTGACAGTTTGAGAATTTCGGCGTGATATCCTTGTCTTATCTCGTATTATTCTCAGGAATGCGTGATATTTACTTTAATTTGGTGAGATTATCTACGCTTTATCAATGGAAATATCGCAGATTTCTAGAAACCAAATTACATGAGTCACAATGTTGACCAAATCAACTCGCATTTTATATGACATATGCTACTCTCTTTCGAAATTTGTTCTATTTTCCACTATATAATTCAACATGGTTATCTATTTCATGCTCACTGTAAATGTACATAGTTGTATCTAACATTGATCTGTATTACCTGTATTCTGTTAGGTGTTAATTTTATATAATTTAAGTAATTACATTATAGTCTTAGACCATTATGCAATTTTTTCATGTAAAGTGTGTTTGACAGCTCAGCTAATAAATACACTTTAATTATGTAAATTTCATTTTATTTTATTTCATTACAAATTCAAATATGTTTAATTGTGCTCATGTAACACCTTTACTGCTCTAATAGCTCAACTTAAAAATTTTAACTACACTTAATTATAATTATCTATGAACATCTTTTACTGTTAACTCATCGACTGTTATTAGAATCGGCCTTGTATTTTTATTGGAACCAGTTGACTTAAAGTAGCAGAAAATGACGAGATATGAATAGAAAAAAGATATTCACAGCTCAATATGATAAATCGTGAGCAAACTGAAACCGAAACCTACTTGAGGGCGATGAGTTTTGGAGCGTGTTGGATGTCGTGCAATGACTTGGCGTCTACTGTCGCCATAATTTCCGCGTATTTCGGGTGCTTCTGGGTAAGGACCATCACCGGATGGTTGCAGACCTTACGTAGGTACTGCAGCGCCTGTAAAATCATACATTCAATAGGCTTATTAGGGTGAGGTTATCGAATGGGGTGCGATAGTTGTAATGTCAGGTAATAGAGTTGGGTTATAACAATGTCATGGAATAAAGTGAGGTATGTAGATGTAATGTCATGGAATAGAGTGGGGTTATTACAATGTCATGGAATAGAGTGCGTTAGTTGTAATGTCAGGTAATAGAGTGGGGTCATTACAATGTCATGGAATAAAGTGAGGTATGTAGATGTAATGTCATGGAATAGAGTGGGGTTATTACAATGTCATGGAAGAGAGTGGTAGTTGTAATGTCAGGTAATAGAGTGGGGTTATTACAATGTCATGGAATAAAGTGAGATAGATGTAATGTCAGGGAATAGAGTAGGGTTATTACAATGTCATATGTGAATGGAATTAGGTGAGATAGATGTCATGTCAGGGAATACAGTAGGGTTATTACAATGTCATGGAATAGAGTGCGGTAGATATGTATAAATCTAATCACATCATATATTTTCTTGTTCCATAGTATAAAAATCTTTGTCACAACCAAGTAGAAAGAAGAAATTGGTTCATTATATCCTGAAAAATCTGCAGATTCCACAGTATTAGCGTAATTGTTAAACACACCTGGAACACATGCATGCCCGTCTGCTCGTCGCTTGCAGACAACGCGACCGAGTCCTGAATGACCTTGCTAGCTTGAGACTGCGCGAAGTCCTCATATAGCCGGACTTGCAAGGGACTCATGTCGCAGTAGTAGTCCTGGATGATCTTCGGAGGTAGGTCGTGTAGGACGTCTTGCTTAAGGCGACGTAGGATGAACGGTAGGACCTGACGATGCAGGGACTCCATAGCGAGCACACCTGTGTGAAGGTGCGTCAAACATTATCAAAGATATTTACTCGATTAATGATACTATGCTAGAGGCGGACACTGAATAAAAGCAGTGGTAAAAGCATGGAGAAGAGTTTGTTGAATTAATTATAGTGAGCTAAAGGCAGTCAAAAACGAGACAGACCGGGGGAAGCAGATAGTTGAGTGGTAACAGTGCTAGCCTAACAATCCTAAAAAGATTTCAAACTAGCCACCTGTTGTCTTTCCTGTAATGATCCTAAACAAGTCTTCTATGCCCAGGTATTGTATAATGTATTGTATCTGCACTGAATATCTATCACCACGAACAATCATTAAAAACTGCATCTAAAAGCCATTATTTTCCAACACTTACAGTCTTTATATGTTGTACATTACGCCGACATATGGAAACTGTGGCCCATAAAACTACTGCAAGGCATTGTCCAGACAATGTGCCTGGTCCACAATTGCTTCGTATGTGGCTCAAAGTAGCTCCCCCCCCAGCCTCATCAACGTCAGCTAGTGAAAACTATAGAAGCGGTAATACATCCATATTGTGGGAATTTAAGAACTCCTGCGGTGTCGCAAGATTTTAATTGAGTAATTCATTAAACTAGTACATAAATAATATTTCATGATGAAATAGGAGCATGTACATTTTGGGATATTAAAATTTTGCGACTGTTAAAATTTCACTAACCCGCCTCCTGGTCTTTGCTGTCACTTTTTGCGTCTCGACTCTGAAGAATTGGCCGACCGTAACGCGCCTGGAAGCCCCGCTCCGAGCCGAGAAATCCGGGCATTAGGAAGTCGAACAATGACCAAAGGTCGAGGACGTTGTTCTGGATGGGCGTCCCGGAGAGAATAAGGCGGTGGTTGGCCACGAGTTGTTTGATCGCTTTTGTCATCTGAGGTGGACGGTATAGAGAAAAATTTTACAGAAATAATCACTTAATCACCGGCGACGAGCCGTTGTCACAATTTTAATGTTCATTTTGTGATTTCAAGAATGAACTAAAAAAATCCATTGAATATGCAATACTTAGCTCAAAAAACAAGGCCATTCTAAAGTACAACATTTACAGACCGCAAGTATCAGTCGGTTGCAGTTACAATGAATGTTTATGGCAGCTATTCAGCACAGATACAATACCCGTGACTCATATATCATCAATGAATGATGATTATAGACGTCTTTACTCCAGCAATAATAAATAGATGACTCACTGAGAATCATCGCAGGAACACAGACCTTTCACTGTCTGCTTTTCAGATAGTCGGATCTATCATGATGTAATTAAAATATTGACCCACTCAGCCGTCGAGCATACCTTTGTTTTACTATTCTTTATGACATGCCCTTCGTCCAGTATGCAATAGTTCCACTTCATTGACCTGCAACGCGCGATAACAAACACTCAAAACGCACCAACATATTTATAAATACCAAATACTAAAACACAGTTCAGAAATCGGACGATTATCCTAGCACTTGTAATTCATGACCTGATACAGCATAGTGCCGACGGTTATGCTTAATAAATACATTACCGATAATACTTTACTTAGAAAAAACAAAAAACGCTTTACAAGAAATGACTACATAAGTGTCTAAAGAACGGGAACAGAATAGCTCAGTGGTAGAGCGCCGGACTCCAGAACATAAGATGGAGGGTTCTATTCAGGGTAATACCACCTTTTTTTCTGTTGCATCCTTGGGCAAGTAATTTATCCCGATTGCTCTGGTCGACTTGAGTACTGGTGAAATATCTTTGTGGTAATGCAAATTAATATTCTGTGGGGAAGTAAATTTTTGAGTGGCTTAAGTGACCCAGAAAATGTAATATATTGTGAGTTATATAGTGAGAAACTAAATCACGGTATAAAACATGTTTGACAGAACCAATGGCCGATGGTGATAGTAAACACTCACAAAAAGAATTCTATGTCATTGCGAATGAGCTCGTACGAAACTACCAGAAGATTGTATTTATGTGCCACCGAACGCAACCTGAAATTTCAGAGTGAAATAAATTAACATTAAAAACAATAATGAGCTTCCTACAGGAATAACCAAGTCGACAGCATTACTAACCCAATAATTAGGGTATTTGGATTCCAATTTTTATAATAAAACGTCTCAGATAATACGAGATTGATAATAAAACTTGTATATAAAGTTGCTGACCGTTGCCTCTCGATCGGAGGTCCGGTGTAGTGGAGTGGCGAAAGGACGTCCGGAGAGACAAACTTGTTGATTTCATGGATCCAGTGACCGGTGAGCGTAGGTGGACAGATCACCAACGATGGTATCGGCGTGCAATCCGCTCGTTCCTCGAGCTTCGTGAAATCAAAAAACACGGTTAATGACAGACGAAATCATCTGCTGTCGTTGTTGTTGTCAGAGTTACGCGTCGACAATCTCGGTGTCCGTACGAATATAAACAGTCCCGATAGCCAGATTATTCGACAGAAAACCGCCACTGAGGAAATATTGTGGCAAATATTACGCAAGATAGAAAGACTTTAGTGGAGTTGAGAGATCGTCCGGGATTGTCTTCTATTGGTGATTTTGTACAGAAAAGGAGACTACGGTGTTTTGGCCATGTAGGAGGGTAGCCAGCGCGAGGGCGTCCTAGGAAGACATGGGACGGGGTAAGTCGAGGTAATCTGAGAGACAAAGTATTAATCGAGACTTGGCTCTGAACAGAGTGAGATTGAAAAATGCTATCATAAAATTTCACATTTGTAATTAAGAAAAAAAGTAAAATTACTGCAATTTCTAAAGGCTTGTATTGTCATTGACTCGTTATGGGGATATGGCATGAAATTTTGCGGTATTTTCTGCAATATGGTTTAAAATTGGCCAGTTCTGCTTGAGACTACATTAAAACTTGTGTATTTGATAAAACTTCAGGCACTGAGCAATAGATGCTTATATGAATTATTGGTGTAAGCAATTTTTTTGTAATCAAACTTAGTGACTTTTACTGCTTGTATGGGTATGGGTCAAGTAATGTTATTTTCAGTGTTTCACTTTGTTAAGGTCCATGATGGGTTACAAAAAACTTTAAGCCAAAATAGGTGAAATTTGGAACGAGCCTACGACGCAACATATCACAAAACGTTACAGCGCGTGCATCCACCTGGTAAAGGACGCGTCTGTCGTGGTGGTCAGATGCCAGGATACAGATGGACATCAATGTCTTCCCGAGTCCCATGTCATCGCACAGAATACCGTGGAGCTTGTACTTCTGGAGAAATGCCAGCCAATTGACTCCATCCTGCAGTCAATGATGAAACGCATTCTGGCTGAAGTTCTCAGTGAGTTGGGTCAGTTGACGTTAATGTCATAGTTAAACAACACCACCTGTGGCTAGTACAGGGATGCTGTGATCCTGTAATAATCTAAGGGATGCTAAGAGTCCAGCTTCTTCGTCACTCCGGGGCGATTCATTGCATGCGTTGTCACTTGGTAAGGTTCATACAGAGTTGATGTCAATATCAACACCACCTGTGGCTAGTACAGGGATGTCATAATTAGCTAGTAAGTCGAACCAACCTTGTCATCTCTCTGGGGGGTAGGCAAAATAGTCCCGATGTGAGGCAATAGCAGAAAGTTTTATTGTTCAATTGCCAAAAATACCAATATTGCTGTTGACAAAAATATTTTTACATCAGTAAAAACTAAGTGTGCTCATTATGAACATTGAGGGGTTGGTCAACTCAATCTGGTTCTGTCTGCGTGGGCAGGAAAAATGAGTACCGTCAATAGAATGTGGATGACACACCTCATGATGACCCAGTATTTTGATATCTCAGAGTAGCTGCGGGCTACAGAAACAACAATGAGCACGAACTGAAGAGACAGTGGCGTCTGAGAATTCGCCATCGTACGTGATGTATATGTTGCTCGTGTGTTTTTCAGGAAAAAAGCGACTTGGAACCAAGAGTAGCTACGCTACCTGTGAATAGCAATAATCTCACGGCGCAATATCATCAAATTCGGCCGTGTGTGTAACGTAGGTCTGGTGTCTAACGTAGGTCAGGCAGTATATCAATGAGATAACGATGTTGTAAAATGACCTGTTGGTAGCGACGTAATTCAGCGTTGACTTTCACCGGAATCTTAAAGTCATCGACTTTAGACGAATCCAGCAGCTGTTCCAAGAAGTGCCGTTCCTCCCGCCGTTGCTGGATGAGCGATGCCTTCATCCCCGCCGGGCTGTCCGCCCCTTGCTGTTGTCAAATAATTCTATAGTCATGATACTGCCGGCAACATTCGGCCTGTAATTCGCGATTTTTCCCCCGAGGCCGAATAAAAAGGATAAACAGTCAAATCTGTTCATTTATTGCACTTGCCTTCCGCGAGAAAAAAACAATTTGTGATATTTAGCAATTTTCGAATTAAATGGAGTAATACATTGTAAATGACTGTAGTTATGTACGTAAAGAGGGTAGGTAGCAAGTGTGGTTCACTAAGAAACTGGAGAAAAATGAACAGATAAAATCTTAACCCCTGGTGAAACTTGAACCCAAGTACCTCAGTTAGTAGAACTCGACCGGTTGCCTGGAGGTCATGGGTTCAAGTTCCAACAGATGTAAAGATTTTTTCTGTCTGTGCTTACCTCTAATTTCTCACATGAAGTGATGATTATAGATATAAGTATATGGTCCCATCGAAGGGGCTTCGACTGTATCTATTTCAAATCTTTCTGATTGATTTTTTTTATGAAGTCATTTACGTATAAACAATTTTCTGACAATTTTCTGAACTATAAGAAATAGCGTAATGCACCTTTTTACGCACAAAAAATCGACGTCGAATTACTGGACATTTTGGAGAAAAGTGTCATCAGTCAAAAAGCCAAATGGCCTTGTTGATCTGATACGGATAGGTTCATGCTGAATAAGGCATCATACAATACACTGATGGAAGGGTACAAGTTTATACAGTAGAAACCACGCAGTGAACTGCGAGATAATAATTCAACCTGTAACAAAATCTATTTCTGAACTTGAATATTGACCTGTCAGGATTCGCACTGCGATCACTAAATACATTATTATAGACCGCAATAAACCACCGAATTACGGCACGTTACCTCCAGTGGCATAAGTGTGACGAGAGTGGCGAAACACTGAGTGGCCATGAGCCTGACCGCTGTGTTCTGGTCACTCATACTGCCCATGACGGGTACTACAAACATGACCAGATACGGCACCATGTCCACACCCAGTACCTCGATGACCTCTGCATCATGCTGTTAAGTTCATTCGTTAACTAATAACATAGAAATATCAATAACAATATATATACATCATTGAAAACTCTGTATGACCATTCATAATCCACCCGTCTCTAGGTCACCTCCCCTTAGTCATGCCCAGGTAGATAGGCGAAATGAGTAATACATCTACCTTAGAAAATGCAAAAGAAACAATAGATAATTCACCATGTAACTTGCTTACAACTGAAAATAAAATACTAGAAACTGTTCTAAACAGATTTGTTAATAATGTACTGTGTGTTTTGATAATGTAGAGTACTAAATAAATCAATAAGAAAAACTTCAGTGCAAAGTAAAGTGGATTGTTGGGTTGCTGTGGTGAAAAATTCCAAATGACCGATTTATGCGTCTCTTCTAAGCTTGAAGTATTTTTAAATATGTTTTCATCAATGCGAATATTACTATTTTAGTATGGTATTTAGCGAGTTTTAGTGAGTACTTAGTATTTAGTGAGTCAGTAAGTTAGAAATAGGCTGATTGCTACAGTAATTGTTGTTTAGGCCAGTCCTTGCCCTTTACAATGTGAGCTGGAGTGGTCAACACTACAATTGGATGAGCCTGAGTGATAAGGGGTGAGGAAAATCTCCGTAGTAAAACCCCACCCATGAAATGACAAAACAGCGCTATAGACACCATCCAAAAGCAAAGCCACGCCCTTAAGTATCTACACTGCAAGGGCTATCCAGACCCACCCCCATCTGCAGACAGGGTTAAAGGCACTTTTTGCCCGAACAATGCCTTAGGTAGCATACTGGTAATACCATCCACGGTCTACTGGATTAAGGTCCAATTATCTAAATTATGCTATTAGTCCCTCCCCCATTATTTAAAGCAAATCAAGATTCTTAGCTCTGTGATATAAAAAAACATCACCGATTTCTATATCAAAAATATATAATTTTTCTATTTGTTCAATTTTCACTATCTATTGACAACTAATACATGTATGTAAAAAATTTAATTCTAAAATGCAACAAAGGTTAAAAAAAATATGTTCGTTTATTATTACCTTTTCTTTGATTATTTACAAAAGCGTTAAAAATCCTTTAGAAATTCTCTACTTAATTCCCAGTATAAATTAAATGCAAAAATTTCTACTCTTTACTTCCACAGTGATTTAATACTATAAAAACCTTGCATAAAATCTGCAAAAAGGATACGTGCTATGGCTTCTGATGCCCCTTGTCGTCTGATCTCATTCTCCGTTGCCCCGAGCGATGGGAGTAACTTTTCGATTAGGTACGTCATAGTTTCGACAGTATGGATACGACATATGGCCGCAATAGCTCGCGAGCTCAAGTGACGGATTGAAGTGTAATTGTTTTCCAGGCAAGTTGCCAAAGTGGGTAAATAATCGAGAATCTGTGAGAATATGCACATTCCCTGTGAAATTTTTCACTGCAGAGTTGAGCTATTACTGTTATTTTTTAAGGTTAGATTGGTAGCTCGTGTTCTTAAGAGACACATCTGGTCAGATGACACGTTTCGTCACAACAAATCAACTTCGTCAACACAAATACGCCTTATCCAGCAAATATGTTTTATCAAAACAGATACGCTTCATCAGAACAAATATGCTTTATCAAAACAATTACGCTTCATCAGAGCAAATATGCTTTATCAAAACAAATACGCTTCATCAGAACAAATATGCTTTATCAAAACAAATGCGCTTCATCAGAACAAATATGCTTTATCACAACAAAAACGCTTCATCACAACAAATATGCTTTATCAAAACAAATACGCTTCATCAGAACAAATATGCTTTATCAAAACAAATACGCTTCATCAGAACAAATATGCTTTATCAAAACAAATACGCTTCATCACAACAAATATATCAAAACAAATATGCTTTATCTAAACAATTACGCTTCATCAAAACAAATATGCTTTATCAAAACAATTACGCTTCATCAAAACAAATATGCCTTATTAAAACGAATACGCTTCATCGAACAAATATTCCTTATCAAACACATATATTTGATTGAACACATGTGCTTCCATCAGAACAAAAAACTTTGTAACAACATATATGCGTCATCAGTCTAACTCGACTTCATTAGGATAAATACACTCAATTAGAACCAACAAGCTCTAAGTTTTGAGCAGTTTTATCACGTGATGGCTCTTGTTATTATAAATTTTCAATTAGCGTGAATCGGTGTCACTCCATGCTGTATATATTGGACACTATTACATTTCTGGTGTGAAGAGTTATTCAGTCGTACGGGAGAGGACAACTAGCCTGTTTCGAGAGGTCTGCGTGTAGAGATGGCATGAGTGTCTCCACGAGCTGGAGAGACTGGATGAGTTCCACGCGGAGGGATGCCTCACTATCGTCATCATGATCTCCATCTGGGCAGACGATGATGCCACGGTGAACGGGTTGAATTGAGGACAAATACTACACACTACGAAGGCCCATACATACGCACAGAGAAGGCAGCGATCATATGACATGTAATAGTTATAAGGCATTAAGGCGTCGGTGATGCAGTGGGAAGAAGCATTGGTGATGCAGTGGGAAGAAGCATTGGTGATGCAGTGGGAAGAAGCATTGGTGATGCAGTGGGAAGAAGCGCTGGTGATGCAGTGGGAAGAAGCATTGGTGATGCAGTGGGAAGAAGCATTGGTGATGCAGTGGGAAGAAGCGCTGGTG
>WURV02165802.1:3231-14963 GCA_011762755.2 Epimenia babai
CCCAAGCATTTAAAAGTTTCGAAGTGGCATGGCTCTTTTGCCGATAGGACGGTGCCAGGGCCATAGGGGCTGGTATGGCGCCTAACCAAATGCAGGCCCAAAAGGCGGTTGTGAACACATCGCCAGCTTCGCATTGCAGAATCACCTTGTCGCCCTGGGCAATACCAGCCTGTTGAAGGCCGCCAGCCATGCGTGCCGCTCTTTCAGCCATATCAGCATAAGTCAGGCGCAGCTGTCTTCCGCGACCATTGATGAAAACAAAACCCTTATCGGTTTCGGCTGCAGCCAACAAGGATTTGGCGAGGTCGCCCTCACCTTGAAGATCACGCACCAGAGTGGCGCCTTGGGCAAAGGCTGGCTTTTCGTGAATGCCTCCCACGCTGGCTTTTTCCTTCTCGGATTTCACCAAATCGTGGCCATGTAAATGAGCTTGGAAGGCTTTGAAATCATCGGCTTCTAAAATTGACTGAAGTTTAAGATGCCGGTCTTTCGGAGGGTCTTTAGGTTTCACAACAAATGTGGCGCTGCCAGCCGAGCCGAAGGTTTCAGGGACCGTGGGAATATCGCCGTGCTTATCAACCAGGGGTAACGACTGCAATGTCTCGAGATCGATCTCGCCAGAAGCGTTTCGCGGCAGGCGATCTAAGACACAGAAATGCTCAACCCCCACCGTTTCCGGTAACAGGATCTCAAGTCTGTCCACCCAATCAAGAAGAGAAAAGGGGCCACCTGGCTCTAGGAAAAGAGCGCCACGCCGTTGTTCACGATCGGTTTCTTCCAAAAGAAAGACACAATCATTTATTTGAGTTTTCTCTAAAATAAAATTTTCAAAACTAGTTTCGCGGACAAAACCGTTTAACTTTTTACTATATTTTTTTTCGTAACCTAATGGTGACACCATGTTTCCCTCATTTGAATTCAAAAACCGCCATAAGAAACAGGCATAAGCCAGTTACTCCGGTCTCTGAAAAACTTTCTTTTGGCGATTCAAAGATCCTGATTGTGTTACTGGGGAAAAATGGCTTTGGCATCTTTCGAGGGAAAACCCAGTTCAGGACAGCCCACGGGGAACGCGGACTTGAAAGCAGTAAATACCTCATCGCGCTCCCTGTGGCGTCTGCCCACAGGGAACAAAATGGTTAAACCGGTTCTTTATTTCGCAGGAACCAAACGATATTTATAGCGAACCATCATGTTTTCATCGTTGTCATTCAACTCTATGAAATGAGCGTATCCATTGCGGAATACAACCCGATTCGCTTCGGTATAGAAGAGATTGGCATTAATTCTAGGAATGTCAGAGGAGCCGAGGAACTTTCCTTTCGAAGAGAAGATGTCCACAGAACCTTTTTTGGTGATAAAGCTGTAATCGTGAAGCACGAGCAAACCACCATCTTCCATAGGAATAAGGGAGTAGATCGGATGTTTCCGAGGAGACATTTTGGCTTTGGCCACCGCTTCTTCCACAATGGCCGGTGTGACCATTTTGCGGAAATTGGGTGGGATCGCATCCACGATCTGATCTCTCAAAGGCTCGGTAGCAGCCATAATTTCATCTTCGGATTGAAACTTGGGTTTGTAAGCCTTCTTGATAATACGTAACTTTTTTTGCTCGGGAGACCAATGGGTAATTTCGTACTCATTGGAACGGGCAGTGAAGCTACTGGAATCGTTATGGAAAGTAGCTTTGCCCATGCCGGCAACACCTGCCGACAAATGATCCGCGATTAATTCTACCCAATAGGAAGCTTCCCGTGATTTCGCCATGTTGAATTTCTCATTGCGATCATCACTAAGTGGGACAAGGATTTCCCGATCGAGATTTAGAATCCCGGTTTGGTTAACTTGATAACCGTCGGGATTGACAACTGTGACCCAAAGGGAGCTATAAAACTTTCCATTGGGCGCAAAATAGGCTGATTTCAAAATCCTATCGATACCATCGTGCCTCTTTTTAGATACAAAGGTCATCTCTTTATCGAAAAAGTGGAAACGGCCTTGGCGGGTAACGCCGTCCACGGCAATGGCGGTACCATCTTCCAGGATTTGGAAATTGGCTAAGTTATTAAATTGACCGGGCCCTTCGCCCTTACCACCAAGGGTTTTGACCAGTTGGCCTTTTTCATCAAACCAGACCACTCTATTACTCATAGGGTCAGTGATAAAGATGTGCCCTTTGTCTGTAACATCAATGGCGACGTTGGCACCTGCCCAAACAGTATGCTCCTGGTCGTCATCAGGTTCGATGCGAAGATCTTCAATCAGTTCTAGTTTCCAGGTTTTCCCGGAAATGTTTTCTGGGTTCGAAATGACCGGAACAGCTTCCGGCCCGGAAAAGGGCATAGCTAAGCAGATAAAAAACAGTGCAGCGTCAACCACCTATTTCCTCCAAAAAAATAACTTTTTAAATAAAACTTGTTTTAGACAATAAAGTAATACAGATCCACTTCTAGCCAATAGCGCGCTGATTATAAACCCAGAAATTGAAATAATGCAAAATTTTCCTGTCTTTTGTTTTTGCTTATATTCCACTAAATGACCTCAGTGCCAAATTTACACCAGATTTTTTTCTACACTCTTTATTGTTTCCATTCTTTTTATTACTCGTTTAATTACCACGAACTAAAAAGGTCCGGAGCTTAAAATCTATCTTTCCACTTATGCATAAACGGGGCCACGACATAACCTCTTGACATGTAACTATCTAAATCTAAACAAATTCTTAACATTTCATCACTCCCGAAGAAACCTCAGAACTTTTCATTCACAAGTCAAATCAACGGGCATTCCTCTCCCCTATTACGAAACAAAAGACAGCTGCATTAAAAAAAATTTAAAAATGAGGCAATCGTCACTCAAAAAAAAATCTTTTTAGACTCAACTCCGCCTCAACCAAAGAGGGCCATCCAAGATTCTTCTAACTGCTCTTCAGGGAAATTGACCAATGTCAGGAAAAATTTGCATTCCTGTCAAAACTACCTAATTTGATTGATTTCAATCCAAGGCATTATTCTTTGTAAAATTGGCCGAAAACGGTCTAAATATTGTTATTTCGCATTTTTACTTCCGTCAATCTACATCCGAAATGCGGCACCAAGCCTCAACTTTGCTTATTTTTCTCAAAAAACGCACTTTTTTCTATTTTACCTTTGATTTTTTTCAACGGAGATCTGATAATGCGCAACCTAAGGCGTGCTATCTCGCCAACTTATTCCTAAATTTATGAATTTATTCAGAGCGGCACTTTCCCAAAAAGAGCCCTCTTTTCAGACCACCCACAGACCATATCGCCAATATATTTCTGGTTCTAACCAATAGCAAACAATCCAAACGGTGTTCCCCCTTGGAAAGAGGGAAATCCGAGGCGTGATGACATCCCTTTAAGCGGATGTCTGGGATAACGTTTGGCTTGAACCCCGAACCAACAGTGCAAAGTCTGTCCAGGGGTTGTGTGAAATTTATTTGATTACCAGGACCAAACTATGGAACGAATGCAATCCAAGCGCTTTAATGCCAAATCTTTAAAGGCATCTAGGCGCCGAACGAAATCACTGGATCAGGCGGCATTGGTGAGGCGGTCTTTTCCTGAAGTGAACGGTACCTTTCCTCTCATCATCCAACCGACGATGCCCGATATCTGCCTATCGCAATGGGTTGCGGGCAAAAAAGACAGCTTGCGACAAGAGCTGCTTACCAACGGCGCCATCCTCTTTCGCGGATTCGGTATAAGTTCCGTCAGTGAATTTGCCGATGTCTGCCGATCCTTAGCCGATCAACTCTATGGCGAGTACGGCGACCTACCCGTTGAAAATCGCTCGGAGAAAGTTTACAAATCAACACCCTACCCAGCAGAAAAGCCCATTCTCTTTCACAACGAAAGCTCTCACATGGCCCAATGGCCGCGCTTCCAGTTCTTCCATTGCGTTCAGAATTCTGAAACAGGTGGGGAAACACCCCTGGTGGATTGTAGAACGCTTTACAAGGCGCTCCCGGATCATCTCCGCAAGCTGTTTCATGAGAAAGGCCTCATGTACATGCGCAATTTTCAAGAGGGTCTCGATGTTTCCTGGCAGCACTTCTTTCAGACCGACGATCCAGCAGTCGTAGCCAAGAAATGTCACGAAGCAGGGTTTGAACACCATTGGGCTGAAAACGGAACGCTTCAAGTCAAGCAATTCGCTCCAGCTATTATTCGCCACCCGATTTCGGGGGAATTCAGCTTCTTCAACCAAATCGAGCTTCATCATGTGGCTTATCTGGAAGAAGATGTTCGGCAATCCCTGGCTAAGGTATTCGACGAATCTGCCTTCCCAAGACAAGTGTACTTCGGAGATGGCACACCGATCTCTCAAGAAATTATCGATATCATCACCAAGCTCTATGAAGCTCACGCCGTGGCATTGCCTTGGGAAAAAGGTGATGTGATTGCGCTCGAGAATATGCTGGTGGCCCATGCTCGCTTGCCTTATACGGGTGCACGGAAAATTATCGTGGCCATGGGCGACATGGTTCAACAGCGAGATGTTCTGCCTGAAGGAGTGGCATCATGAGCGAGTTATTCTCGCTCACCCAGCAGCAGCGCTGGTGGTGGCACCGGAACCACACCCAACCCCACAACGGCTGCCTTTGGCTGCAAGGGGTTTTTAAAGGTGAATTTCAAACTGATAAAGCGACCTCCGCACTTCATGACCTGGTAGAGAAACACGAAATCCTGCGCACCGGGTTTCCCCGAAAACAAGGGATGAAAACAGCACTGCAAATGATTCATTCCAACGCCCGGATAGCGCTGATCACTCATGCCAGCATGAGCGCTTTCAAGCAATATCTTCGCGAGCCTGATTCAGAGCATTTCGACTGGATCGGGAGCGATAAAGCTCCCCGTTTGGAACTTCATTTTTTTGTCGAGACACCTCACCAAACCCACTTGGGCTGGGTTCTGCCAGGCATCCAAGTGGACAAGGTTAGTCTTCTCAATTTGGCGAAAGAATGGTTTGCGGCTTATCACAAGCAACCCTGCGAGCAAGACGAGCCACTTCAATATGCTGATTTTGAAGCATGGCAAGTGGATACCCTCGAAGAAGCTGATGAAGAAGCCAAAGCTGCTTTTAGTTTTTGGAATGCTGAGAAGGGGAAAAAACTCACGACAGCTTTTCGTTCAAGTGCGCCCAAAACTGATTCAAACCGAGACTTGAAGCAAGCGCAGGTCCTTAGCCCCATTGATTTGGGCAGGCTTGATTCGCTCTGCCGTGAACACCTACTGGATCGTGAGGATTTGCTCGCCAGCTGTTTGCTTGCCTGCCTTGATCGGTTTGGCTGGCAACAACGTCCCGAACTCTCCTGGGTCCACCCGGGTCGAAAATACGAAGATATGCCCGAAGCTCTGGGACCTTACGCAATCCCCTTGGGATTTAGTTTTGAACCATCAGAGCAAGCCTCACTCGTTTCGTTGGCCAAGCAAATTCAAGCAAAACGGGTGGAAATGGAGTCTTATCAGGAATATTTCCAGCCTCATCTCGGGACTAAAAGCACCGGGTCACCACAGTTTGAGAGTGTCGTTTTACCTGGAACTACAGCCCTTGGCAGCACTCAATGGCAAACCCTACAGTTGGGAACCACAG
Organism: Epimenia babai; assembly: GCA_011762755.2. Lineage (NCBI taxonomy): Eukaryota > Metazoa > Mollusca > Solenogastres > Cavibelonia > Epimeniidae > Epimenia > Epimenia babai. The sequence continues at coordinate 8,850 of WURV02165802.1, forward strand.
GCCAAGCATCGAACCTAAGTTGTTCGGTGTTTCTTTCACAAGATCACCTCACCGTCACATGGTCCTTCGCAGAGAGGTCTTTTTGGCAAGACGATGACGCTCAATTCACCAGCTACTGGCAATCACTGCTAGGCCAGGCGCTTCAATACCCCGAAAAGGCATTTAAGAAATTGGGCATCTCGGACCCGTCGCTACGAGATATTCAGCAACTGTCTTTCAATGCCCAACAAGGTCAACTCCCTACCTGGAAGCCTATTCACCAACAATTCGAAGTCCAAGCAGCTGAAAGGCCAAAGGCCATCGCCCTGGTTTTTGAAGAGCAAATCTACACCTACGAACAGCTCAACCATTGGGCCAATCATATTGCCCGGGTCATCCTGAACCGGTGTGAGCCTGGGTTATCAACACCGCTTATCGGTCTCTCTTTAGAGCGCAAGCCAGTGTTTATTGCGGCCATGCTCGGAGTCTTGAAAGCGGGTCTGGGTTTTGTTCCCATTGACCCACAACTTCCCCAGGACCGTCAAAAACAACTCCGTGAACAAGCTGCGGTTCAAGCCGTTTTATGCGCCAATTCTGACTCTGATGACAGTGCCATCGTCTTATCTGCCGAATGTCCCAAGCTGGAAACACCCTTCTCAAACCCAACTACCAACATCACGGCCAACTCATGCGCTTATGTGTTGTTTACTTCCGGTTCAACCGGTGTTCCCAAGGGTGTTCTGATCTCCCAACAAAACGTCTCTGCCTACACAGCAGCTATTAGCGAGCGCCTGCAATTCCAAGAAGGCACTCATTTCGCCCATGCCGCCACCCTGTTTGCGGACCTGGGTTATACCTGCTTATTCCCGCCGCTCTGCCTGGGCAAAACCCTTCATCTTTTGTCAGAACAGGCTCGCATCCATCCCGGATCCTTTGCAAAGGCAGTTCAAAAACATGGCGTGGATTATCTCAAAATCACACCTTCTCATTTGCAAGCACTTCTGACGGGCAAAGAACCTGCTCAGACCCTCCCCAAAAAGAAACTCATCATGGGCGGCGAAGCACCCCATCCGGGATTGCTTGAAAAGCTGCGTCAGCTTGCGCCCGAAATGGCGATTGTGAACCACTATGGACCAACAGAAACCACCATTGGCGCCATAGCTGGCGAGATTGAGAACGATACCGTCCCCCTGGGTCGCCCGCTTGCCTCTGCCGAAGTCTATCTCACCGATGCGATGGGATATGCTGTTCCCCAAGGTGTCATAGGCGAGATATGCATCGCCGGTGAAAGCGTCGCACTGGGTTATCTCGATCAACCGCGGCAAACAGCGGAAGCATTTCGTCCCAACGGATTTGCGACAGCGGCAACATCAGGTTCCCGTCTGTATCACACGGGTGATTTGGGGCGATTCCAAGAAAACCGACAACTCGTTTTTTCCGGTCGCAGGGATGAACAAGTCAAAATTCGCGGATTTCGCATCGAGCTGGCCGAGATCAGTCACACCTTGAAACGCCATGCGGATATTGAAGATGCCGTTCTCATCCTTCACGGCGAGGAATCACCCCAATTAGTGGCCTATGTCTGCACGCAATCATCGCTGGAAACGTCAACCCTGGAAACCTATCTGGAATCAAAACTCCCAGCCTACATGCTTCCCCATCACTATGTGCTTTGCGAGCGCTTTCCCCTAAATGCCAATGGCAAAATCGATCGCAAGGCCCTGCCGAAACCCCAACATCTTCATCTCGGCGGATATGTGGCTCCTCGAAATGATGTGGAACGCATTCTTTGTGACGTCGTCCAAAGAGTTCTCAAATTGGATCAAGTTGGCATTCTGGATAATTTCTTTCGTTTGGGTGGTGATTCGATTCAATGCATTTTGGTTGTCGCCATGTGCGAAACCCACGGCTTGCATTTTACGGTTGAGGAAATGTTCCGGCACCAGTCTATTGGCAAGCTTGCAGATCATCTTGCTAACCGCACCGAAGTCACAGGCACATCAGCCCATCCGGCCGAAACCAAGGACTTCGGCTTTGAGCAGGATCTATTAGCCACCATCCGAGCCAAAATCCCCCAATTTCAGGACGTCTATCCTCTGGCCCCAGTGCAAAAAGGTCTTTTGTTCCATGCGCTTTACGAAAAAGATTCCCGCGCTTATTTAGAACAGAAAATGGTTCGTTTCAGCGGCCAACTCGATGAACAAGCCTTCTTGGGAGCCTGGCAATCCATGGTGGAGCGCTATCCTTCGCTGGGTGTGGGTTTTGATTGGGAAACCATGGGTCAGCCCGTACAGTTCTCACAAACGACACCCGCTCTGCCTTTCCAAGTTCACAATTGGCAACATTTGAATCCGGAACAAGTCGAATCGGAACTGGCGGCATTTTTGGAAAAAGACCGCGCCATGGGCTTCGACTTGAGCAAACCACCGCTCATGAGACTCCACCTTTTCCAAACCAGCGAAACCCAATGGCAATTCCTGTGGACACATCATCATTTGATTCTCGACGGCTGGTCGCTGCCACTCATTTTGAAAGACTGGAAACAAGCCTATCAAGACCATCTTGACCAGGCGCAACCAACCTTTCCTCCTGCCCCCGCCTACCGCAACTTTATTCACTGGCTCGGTCAACAAGATACAGACCAGGTACAAACCCTTTGGCGCCAAAACCTGGCTGAGTTCACCCAACCAACCTATTTGGCGAACCATCAAACCGATAGCTCCCTTGCCGACACTTATCAATATGAGCACGCAACCATCGCTGCCGAACAGGTTTCTCTCTTGGAAAGCTGGTTATCTAAGCAAGCCATTACCATGAACACTGCCCTGCAACTAGCTTGGGGACTCACCCTTTGCCAAACACTGGCAACCCAAGATGTCGTTTACGGAACCACCGTTTCCGGTCGCCCGCCCACTTTGGAGCGGGTGACGGAAATGGTCGGCTTATTTATCAACACCATGCCGGTCCGCACGAGACTTCATCCGGAGGAAAGCGTTTTGAGCTGGGCCAATGTGCATCAATCCGGTCAGGTCGCATTGCGGGAGTTTTGCCATTTGCCCTTGGTGGATATTACAAAGTGGAGCGATTTAGAAGCAGGCCAAGCACTCTTCGATCATCTGCTGATTTTCGAAAATGTCCCTCATGCAGAGGCGTCTCTGAAAAACCAGCAGATCGGTGAACTCACCATGGAGCTTTTGGATTTCAGAGCGCTCGAGAAAACCAATTACACGCTCATCTTCAAAATCTTGCCGGGCCAATCGTTGAATATGGAAATCATGTTCGATGCCCAACGCATCGCAGCGCCGAAGGTGAAACAGCTCCTCAAAAGAGTGGCCTTTTTCCTTACCGCGCTGCCAAAACACCAATCCCAAACAGTGAAACAACTGCTGGAAGCAAGTATCGCCGTTGAGCAACGCAAACCCCAAGCACCCAAACGCTTTCAAGCCAGAAAAGTGTCGGCCACCTAACCCGCCAGGAGATTCCGATATCATGAGTTTTCAATATGCTCTTTCCAGCCAACAACGGCAAACGTGGCGTCTTGGACATGCCGCTTTGCCGCATGGCCTTCGCATCGCTTTGCCAAATGGCATCCGAAAAACTGATATTGAAAAAGCCTTGGCCCTGGTCGTTGCTGAACAGGATTTATTGAGGACGTGTTTCATCACAGTCCACGGGTTTAAGCTGCCCGTCGCCGAAGTCAGCGAGGTAGATTCTCAGCAAATTCAAGATTGGGTTCTTCAAGCCAATCAGGCTTTTGACAGAGATCAGTGGGGAAAAACGCCCTTTGATCTGAGCCAAAGACCACTCTTGCGCTGGGATTTTTTCAACGAGCATGATGAGGACGCACTGTTCCTCGAAGCTCCAGCGGGTCTTTTGGATCAACCTTCTCTCGAACTATTGGCCCGAAGTCTTTTGCAACATGGTTCCGGGTCGGAGCCTGAAGAAGCAACGATTCCCTACGATCAATATGCTGATTGGCAAAACGATATCACCCAAGCCGGCGATGCCTATGCGGACGAGGGGCAGCTCTTTTGGGCAGATCACACACTGCCGGAGATGGGATCTCTACCTTCGACTTTCGCCAAGGAAGACAGCGACGTCCTCAGCACGGTGATACAGACCGTTTCTGTTCCAAAACAGGTAGATGGTCGTCCGGACGCGATCTTCTTTAATGTTTTTTGCCAGCTGCTGAATCGCTTTGGTCTAAGCCCGAACCAAACTGTTTGGTTCGGTAGTTCCGGTCGCCATAACGAGGACCTTGCCTCCATCTACGGTACTTTTGATAAATATATACCTATATATATGAAGCTCAAACATGACAGCTCCTGGAAAGAACAGCTAGCATGCACCGCCAAAAAGCTGGAACAAGCCGAAAACTGGGCCGATTTCTTTGAGCACCCACTTAAGGAAGAGGACGTTCCCCAAGTCGCCTTCGATTTCATCGACAGAGCCGAATCTGAGATTTTCGAGGCCTCTTCCATCCAACGCGTTTCCGGCTGTGGCCCCAAAACACTCCAGGTGACCTTAGAACGTACCTCAACCCAGGTGACGATTCATATGGGCAGCAGACATATGAGCCAACCGGGACTGGCAGTGCTACTCGAAAGCTACATCGCCCTGCTCACCCACAGCATGAAATACCCGGATCACGAACCACTCCAAGCGCCCTGGCTAATGAATTCCGCGAAAAGTACCCAACAACCCAATAGCACGAGTCTTGGACTCCCTAACGTTGATTTCCTTCACCTAGCGTTTGAAACATGCGCCAGGGACCGGGGCCATTTGCCAGCACTGATTTTTGAAGGGGAAGTCATCACCTTCGGGACGTTAAACGAACGGGCTAACCAAATCGCCCACTGCCTATTGGACCAGGGCCTCAAGCCGGAACAGTTCGTGGGCATTTGCCTGGATCGAGGTCCTGCCTGGATTTGGTCTATGCTGGGCATCCTCAAAGCAGGCGGCGCGTTCCTGCCCTTCGACCCAAGCCAGCCCCAGGCCAGATTATGGGCGCAACTGCAGGACGCACGCCCCTTTGCCATCATTAGCGATGGTAACCTTGGCAAGGATGCATCCGATTGGAATCTGATCGATCCTCAAGTTGTCGTCGAGGGCGAAACGCCGAATCCTGCGCTTCCGGTCTTCCAGGATCAACTCGCCTATGGCTTGTTTACTTCCGGTTCCACAGGCACTCCGAAAGCAGTGATGGTAAGTCACCAAAATCTCCGGGCTTATTTCAACGGCGCCATCACACAATTGGGGCTAGAGCCTGGCAAGCATTTCGGTCTTTTCTCCACCCTTAACGCAGATTTGGGTTTCACCATGGTTATGCCCTCGCTTGTGCTGGGCGGTTGCCTCCATCTGTTTTCCTCAGAAGCAGCGCTGCAACCGGACGTGTTGGGTCAGGCGCTCACTCAAAACCCCATCGATTACCTCAAAATTGTGCCTTCTCATTTAAAAGCATTGCTCCAGGAACCAAGAACGGATCTTTTACCGCGAATCAGCTTGATCCTCGGTGGCGAAGCTGCCCAACCGGAATGGTTGGCAACGGTTCAGCAACTGCAACCTGATCTGAATATTTTCAATCATTACGGGCCAACGGAAACCTGTGTCGGCGTCCTTGCCGGTCCCATGACACAGGCATGGGATGGTAGTTTCCCTTTAGGCCAAGCCATCGGCGAAGCAGATATTCAGGTCCAGGACGCTATCGGTCTTGAACTGCCTGCTGGCATTCCCGGGCAGATCACGGTCGGAGGTCCTTCGGTTTCAAGAGGTTACCTCCATCGGCCCGGACTCACTGCTGAACGCTTTTTGCCAGCGAGCCATGGCTCACGCCGCTATCAAACCGGGGACTTGGGTATCAAATCGCTTCGAGGTGATTGTTATTTCAAGGGCCGCATCGATCATCAGGTCAAAATTCACGGTCATCGCGTAGAGCTCGGCGATATTGAAGCTGTGTTAGGCAGCCATCAACACATTGGCGAAATCTGTGTGGATCTGCGCCACACCCAAGCAGGCCATCCCCAGCTAGTCGCCTATTGGGTCGACGCCAACGACCAGTTCTCCACCTTTGATCCAAGCACCATCGCCAAAGAACTTTTGCCACCACATATGAGGCCCAATGCCTTCGTCAACTTG